>CM064579.1:10607165-10649665 GCA_032716605.1 Paralithodes platypus
TAGACGGGGGTTGACGGGAATTTGGTGGTGTATGGGGAAGGAAAAGGGGGATAAAGTTGCGGGGTGCGAGGCGGGTTGGGAGGGAGACAGTAATGTTGGTTTTGTTCTGGGATTGTCCGTCTAAATCTCTCGTATTTTTGGCGAGGGTTTTGTTTGTTGGAGTAGAGGTGATGTGTTAAGGGGGGTTTGTTAGAAGTGGGTTGCGGGCCTTTTGGTGAAGGGAGTTAGTAATGTTGAGGAGAAAGGTGTAGTTGGATGTTTTCCGTGCTGGGAGTGGAATTGGGTTGGAGAAGTGTGATGAAGGAGTAGTAGTGTCAGGATTTTTTGTCTCGGTGCGTGATAGATGTTGGGGAAAAAGAGTTAGGAGAAGGGGGGAAATCGTTTACGTAGGAGGTTGTTTGAGTTTTGGTAGTGGGGGTGGAAGAAGTGGAAGTTTTTGGTGTTTGGTCTATTGGGGGCTTTTTCATATGTTTCGTCAGGGCTGGCAGTAGGCCCGGAAAGTTTATAATTTAATCTGGGGCGTAGGTTAGAACATAACCCCCGGTCTGGTCTGTTTAACCTAGGTTGACTGTTCGGAGGTGTCAGGGACGGGGAATGCACTTTCGCTTTCTGGGGGGGAGTGACACCTGGTGAGATTAATATTGGGTTGGGGGTTCCTCGGGGGTGTGGTTGACGGAGTATTGGTGGGGGTTGGCTTGGTTGGTTTGGATGCTGTTTGGATGGGGGTAACTTTATGGGGGGATTTGGTTTATTGTCGGTGCTTGGTATTTTTGTGTATTTGGGAATCAGGAACTTGGGGCAAATGAGAGGAATGGTGGTGCAGGGGTAATTGGTGGATGAGGGGGGGGGGGATCGTCTGTGGAATTTGTGATGGGTTTATAGATTCTAACGAAACGGTTTCGATTCTTTCTTGTTTCTACTGGTAGTTGATGGAGGTGTTGTACTGGTTAGGGACATGAGATACTTACGTAAAGGGCCCACAGATCGTGGGACCCCAATTTGTTTATGACAGGGAGAGTTTTGCCACCATAACAGTGGTCGTTGATGGCGAACGGGTACTTCTCATTGGTGGTATCATTCTTTATGTCTTGCACATAACTTGGTATAATTCAGGTTGTTTTTTAATTGTTGCAAGGGGTCTATGGTGGATTGAGTGGTGGGGGGTTGGGCCTAAGTGGGTGGAATGTTAATAGTAGGGGGTCGTCGCCAAACCACTTCTTTCATGGGGGGATATTCCATCTTCTTTTGGACAGGTTTTTCATTCCCCTTTGGAGTAGTTTTACTTGGGCTGGCCAGCTCTGAGGGTGTGTTAGGGCTATCATTCTCGTATGGAGTTGGTTATATGAGTATTGATCGTATCGGTGGACTTCGTTCGCAGGGACTGCGTTTCCTTGGGGCCAGTAGGGAGAAGATTGTTAATCTTCATGCCACACAATTTCGTGAACCTCTTCCCACACTTGACTTCGGAATTTCTGGGGGTCGTTGTCCGATAATAGTGACACGGGTAGTCCAAACACAGGAAAGATTTTGGTAGCTAAGTAGGCCTGGCGACGGGTGTAAGCCCGCATGTGGGTCTTTGGTGAGGCAGGCTATCAAGAATTTTAAGTATTCATCGACAAACGTTACTATATATGGTTTGCCGTTGTTGACTGGAAAGGGGCCCATAACATCAACTGACAGGGTTTGGAATGGTTTCTGCGCGGGGATGGTGCCAGCCGTTCCTGCGGTGCGGCACCGATCTTTGCCAACAGGCACATGGTTTGCAAGCCTCCGTTATTCGCTTGGCAATGCCTGATGGGTTGATTGTCCCATATTGGTTCTGGAAGACTTTTAGCATCTTTCTTTGGACCAAATGTATCCCGTTTCCTTCATGAATTGCAATCATGTACTCTTGGGCGATGGTGGGTTCTACAACAATGTGGCCAGATTCGGTGGTTAATTGGTCACCCCAACGAGTGAGATGGGAAAAAATATATTTGGGTATCCATTTTGGTTTAGTCTTTCTTTCCCAGGATTGGATTAAGGACGGTTCTTTGGATGTTGGATGGGTTTGTTGCAAGGCGGCCAGATTGGTGGGGATGTGGTCCGGTACGGGTAGACGAGATAGAGCATTTGCATTGGTATGGAGTTTACCGGGGCGGTAGTGGATGGTAAAATCGTATTCTTCTAAGGTTTCTCTCCAACGCACTATTAGAGCTGAGTTGGTTTCACATCGTCGAAGCCATTGCAGAGACTGATGATCGGTAATGATGTCCAGCTTGGCACCCAATACAAAAGAGCGGAAATTATTCAATGCCCAGATTATGCCTAGGCACTCTCTCTTTGTGGCTGCATAATTATGTTGCGCGGTGTTTAGCGTTGAGCTGGCATAGGCAATGACGTGTTCCTCTCCATCTTGAACTTGAGCTAATACTGCACCAATTGCATACGAGCCATCGGTATACAGGCGGAAAGGTTGTTGGTAGTCAGGAAAAGAGACTGTAGGTGCTTGGACTAATTTTTCCTTTAGAGTTTCGGAAGCTAGGTTTCTCTCGGGTGTCCACACGAATGCAGTATCCTTGTGAGTGAGTTGGTGAAGTGGTCTGGTTATTTCTGCAAAATGTGGTACAAAACGTCTGTAGTAGGTGGCTAGGCCTAGGAAGGAGCGAATGCCTTTGACGGTGGTAAGAGGTCATTGACTTTGGATGGCAGACAGTTTCTTGGGGTCTGGGGAGATGCCTTGAGTGGAGATTACATGACCTAGAAATCCTACAGAATTTTCAGCAATTTCGCATTTTGAAGGTTTTAACTTTAATCCGGCATCTCTGATTCTCTGCAGTACTTGACGAAGGCTATGAAGATGTTCGTGCCAGGTCCCGGCATAGACAATAACATCGTCCAAATATGCAAGACAAGTTTCCCAAGTTAACCCTTTCAAAACAGATTCCATGAGGCGGGAAAATCTAACAGGGCCAATCATTACATAATCCAAACGGTAGTACGTTGAATTCATAGAGGTGTCCTGCACTGGTTGAAAACGCGGTCTTTTGTTGATGCTCGGGCTTGATTGGTACTTGCCAGTACCCGGCTTGCAGATCCAATGTTGTAAACCATTTGGACCCATGAAGCGAATCTAGGGAGTCGTCAATTCTGGGTAAAAGGGGTAATGGTGGCGTCGTTCAGACGTCGGTAATCGACACAAAACCTGGTCGAGCCATCTTTCTTCTTGACTAAAACAACAGGTGAAGACCATGGGCTGACAGAGGGTGTGGCAATTCCGGCATCTAGCATCTCTGGTACTTGGTGGTCCTCGTCTTGTCGTTGTAGAGGATTTTTTCTACGCGACGGCTGACGAAGGGGAGGTCCTGTGGTATAAATGGCATGTTCTTCTAGGTTGGTCTGCCCAATTTCGGTGGGGTCTGTGCAAACACGTTGCTAAATTCCTGCAGTAATTGTTGCGTTTGTTGTTTTTGTATAGGGGATAAATGGTCAGGAATGTTGGGCAAGGTGGGGGGGGGTATTAGGATTGATATGGGTAGGAGCAACTTCATCAAACGTTTCTAAGTTGCCAATAATTAATCCTTTGGGTAAGGTCAACACTTCCTCTGAAATATTGGCTATGAGAACTTCATTATGGCGAGATGATATTATGGCAGGTTGGATCATGCATCGGTCTTGGCCCATCGTGGTTATATTGGGGGTCAGAATCATGGTGTCTTGTGGCATTTGCCGAAGGGATATCCATTTTTGATGTTGAGGGGGAATAGTGCTTCTATTTTGAATGATAGTGGGGCTGATGATCGTGGGGGGAGGCAATTTGAGTGAGTGGTCCGTGACAGAAAACGGAATAGGTATGGTAGACTTGTTTACTTGCTGGGGCATGGGAGGGAGAACTTGTCGCATGAAATATTTGTCTTTTCAGGAGGTTTTGAACTGGCTGTCAGAGGGTGACTGTACATTTCGGGAGGGGTGTATATAGTGTCATTAGAATATGAGGGATTGTGATTAGTAAGTGTGCAGAAGTTACTTTCATGATGGGAGGAGCTGTTATTTCTAGTTTTGAGGAGAGTGGTGTGGGCAGTTTTGGCACAAGGCAAAGTTTCCTATCCTTTTGTTAGGTTCTGGATAGCTTTGAACGCAGGTGGCAGATTGATGTACTTGGTTTTTCTTGAATTTTACATTACGTGGCTGTTTTTCTGACAGAGGCAAGGCAGGGGAAACAGTGTCTTGCTGAATAATTCTAGGGATGGAGGAGTTGATTGATTGTTTCTTGTGGAATTTTGGTTTTCTTTTCTTAAAAGTGATCAGTCTTTGGCCACAATCAACCTGAGCTTGGAGCTTATGCAGAAGATCTAGTCCTAGATATCCGTCATAATGCTGATAATCGGAATGGAATACCACAAAGGAGTGGTAGCAGTTGGCATGAGGTAAGGGGGTGGTTACATGTACTGGGTTAGTTTCTCCCCGAAGAATAGTAAGTGAATAAAACAGATATGTATATGTGTGATGGTTTGTCTTAACATTAGATACATGGATATAGATCCCCTCCTATGGCTTGGTTAAAATGGTTGGGAATATAGGACTCTCTTGGGGGGTCGCGGTATTCTGGCCGTATTGTGTTGTAAGCAAGACTTCAGGGGACAGGAAACGCATGGAGGAATGTGAGTGGAGTAATCCTCATGACAGACGGATGCCGATGAGGTTGAAGGCACAGGTGTACAAGACCATGGTAAGACCTGTGGTTCTCTATGGGGCAAAGACTTGGGCAGTGAGAGAAGAGCATGTGAAGTCACTGGAAGTGGGGGAGATGAGATGTCTGCGAGCGATCAGAGAAGGTGACAAGACAGGAGAGAATGAGAAATATAGATACAAGACAGGAAGTGAAGGTCGCGGAATTGAGAGAGAAGATAAGAGAAAGCAGACTGAGGTGGTACGGACACGTGAAGAGGAAAGAAGAGGACGATTTAGTAAGATGGTCAGCGGAGCGCAGGGAGATGGGCACACAAGGAAGAGAGGACGACCGAGAAAGCGATGGATGAATTATGTGTGAGATGACAGCAGAGTGGTTGATCTGGACAGAGTTGGTGACAGAGGAGAGTGGAGAGCGGTGTCGAGACGACCCGACCCCGCTTGAGGGGACAAACGGGGTGATGATGATGTTGTGTTATTTTTTCTGCTGGGATGGGGAGGTTTTGGTCCAGGTGGGTGACTCTCTCATCTCGCGGTCCCGCCTTCCGGGCAATTAATTTTGACCTTGTTGGTGAGGGTGGCTGGGTAGCGTTTGTTCTTGTCCTTGCTTTCTGTTTGGTCCCTTCGTTTCTCTTTCGCTTGGTTGGTGGGGGTGGCTGGGTAGCGTTTGTTCTTGTCCTTGCTTTTTGTTTGTTGATCTTGGTTTCCATCCTCTCCTCTCTGTCTGTGTTTTTCCTTCTATTCGATATTTCATATATATATATATATATATATAATAGGGCCCCTCCGTCAATGTGACAACTTCGCCTATTAATAATAATAGTCTCCATTCAACATCCTGCGCCAGCATTTTGAATAGCCCGCG
The DNA here is from genome assembly GCA_032716605.1 of Paralithodes platypus. Classification (NCBI taxonomy): domain Eukaryota; kingdom Metazoa; phylum Arthropoda; class Malacostraca; order Decapoda; family Lithodidae; genus Paralithodes; species Paralithodes platypus. The sequence continues at coordinate 10,612,699 of CM064579.1, forward strand.
CGGAATTATTATGGAGTACTCGTCATAAGTGCACGCCTATTTCCCTTATGGGATCGTATTTTTTATACAGAAAAAAAACTCTGTAAAATAAAAAAAAATAAAAATAACTTAATATCTGTTATCATATGTCTTGCCATATGCGTGGATTTCTCATGTTTCGCTTTCCCAACACCAGGCCCTCTAGCAGCCATCTTCGTCCTTCCTACTTCCGCGGCCACAGTGACAACAAGGCTTGCGCCGCGCTCCGCTTTATTCGATGTTCCAGAGCTTCTAGTGAGTCCTTACTCATTTGTATACATCTGTGTTGTAGTAACAAGGTTTAGATTAGCTAGCACGGCTGCCAGATTGGTGTGTCCGCAGGAAGTATGTGTTAAAATAGGGTACTTTTGAAACAGGCGTCTACGAGTCCAGGATCTTCGTACCGCGTGTGTTTTATTGTTTGTTGTGATACGCCTTTAGCTTTTGCGATTACTTAGCTAGAAGGCTAACACTCTACAAGGCATGATACAGACTGTCATTATTGAGGAAAGTACATGTCAGATTATTAATTATCAGCAAATGCTCTGGTTTAAGGTGTCTGCACGTGGTGCTCCACCTTCCAGAGTTCGTGTTTTGCTTTGGGCCCCTTGAGTGGGCCTCCCTCATCCGAGCGCTGTGATTGTCCACGGAGCGTCGTCTGCTGGTGTTGCTCGTCGTACCCTCGTGGTCTGCCTTTTTGTAGGGGTCGCCGGAGTAGGCTTTCAGGTAATTTAGGATGCTAAATTTCCTATATTTTAATTATATGCCTATGTATGCCCCTACTGTTTTTTACATGCGTTGTAGCATGTTTGTGGGGTAGGGGAGACGTCCCTAATATATTCTTTATGATGTGTTATATGTGGGACTCAGGGTCAGGGAGCTGTGCCATCTCCTTGTCTCTCGAGCTTTTGTTTTTCCGGCGGCCCCATGCGGTGGGCGCCAAGTTATTCCCGTCTTATAAACGGGTTGGAACATTCAAAAGGTCCCGGCGTGGTTTGGCTGAACCACACGCTCCCGGCGGAACTGCATTCCAAAAGGGGCTTCAAACTCAGCGCGCCGAGTAACTCGCCCTAACTGACCCAGTTACATGATTAGATCTCGCCCTGCAGCACTGCAAGTCTAGTGTACAAGAGTGATAAGATTAGTTTTGCAAACTTGTTTATAGATAATCAGATACTAAAGGTCAAGGGACCTGGGACACTTATCACAGGTTAGTAGTTAAACCCAGCTTAAACGGGTCCAGCGGAAGGTTAGAGTAGTGGTGCACTATAGCTAATCTTCCGGCGGACACGAGTTAGGATGTATAACACCTCGCAGGTTATCCTTATGAGCATTGATTCCTGGAAATCTTATTTTCCAGGCTCCTGACTGCTTCTCCGGCGGCGGAGGTTTGGGCGGCTCATCCGGCAGGGGGGGGGGGGTTCCCTTATTAGCACCATGACGAGGTTCGAACAATGCATTGCTCTTACCTGCTCTCTTTTGCCAGTTTTTGCTCACAAACTTTGCATTAAATGCGTCAAGTGTTTGGATCGTTCCAGAGGCTTGTGGTTTTCTAAACGTTGAGTGCCTCTCATGTCCAGATGGTCTTTGACTTTGAGGATATTGGTTTCTTGATGTAGGTGATCTGTGGGTGTAGTAGCTGTGCAGCCTGTAATTATTTTTAGGGCTTTGTTTTGAATAGTCTGCAAGGTCTTGTTATGTGTTTCAGCTAGGTTGTTATGTTTCAGGCTGGGCTTGCGTATTCCATCACTGATCTTATGTATTGTTTATAAACTGTGGTGGTGGTTTCTTTGTTCTGTCCAAATTTTGTGTGAGCAAGTGACCTGAGGGCGTTAAGTCTGGGTGTCAGTTTTCTTCTTTCGTGTTTGTGATGTGCTGTTTGAATGTCATATGAGTATCATATGTTACTCCTAGGATTTTGGGTGAGTGTGTATGTGTTAGGGGTGTGTTGTTTATGGTGAGTCGAGGGATGTATTCGTGTTCTCCTGTCCAGCTTGTGAGGCAGGGTTGCGGTGGATTTGGCTGGGGTCTAGATTAAGTCTGTTTGTAGTGGCACCAGCCATGTAGTGTGTTGAGAGAGGGTTGAAGGAGATCTGTTGCTTTGTTGGGGTCATGGTGTGTGCATGTGAGTGTTATGTCATCTGCATAGGAGGCTAAGTTTATTTGGGGTGTATTGGGTATATTTATGTCGTGCCTGTACAGATTGAAGAGTGCGGGTGATAGGACGGATCTTTGTGGGACTCCCTTTGGAAAGTTTCTGATTCTAATATGACTGGACCGGCAAAAGATACGTGTGCACATCTGCCTGCTAGGAAGTTGGCCAGCCATCTTTTTGTGTTGTTTGTGCATGTTTGTGTCGTAGATTTTGTGTGTTAGGTTGTGGCGGGGGATGGCATCGAAGGCTTTACTAATGTCGAGTGTGGCTAGTAGTGATCTGTGTGGTGGTCTAGCTGAATTGATGCCATCAAAAGCTCTTTGTGTAAGGTCTGTGAGAAGAGTGTTTGTGGAGTGCAGTGGCCTGAAGCCATGTGTTTGGAGCTAGGGGTCGGTCGGGTGTAATTAGTTGTAGTACAAGGCATTCCATGACTTTGGAGGGGTGCAGAGGAGTGTGATGGGGCGGTGTGAGAAGGGTAGCGTGGGTTCTTTGTTGGGTTTGGGGTATGTGATGATAATACCATGCTTCCAGATGTCTGGTATTATATTGTGTGAGTAACTGTAGTTTGATATGTTAGTGCTTGTATGCCTTGTGGTCCCAGGTGTCTGAGGTGTATGTTGCTTATGTTGTCTAGGCCACAGACGGATGAGTGCTTGAGATTGTTGATGATGTGCTTTGTCTGGTGATTGGTGAAGGGTGGATAGTCAGGGTCTGTGGGGAATTGTCTCTTACGTCGGATGACACGTCGGTCGTCTTTGTGGGGTTTTAGGTGGCTGACACGTGAGAAGTGATTAATGAGAGTGTTTGCTTGTTGTTTACATGAAGGAGTAGAGTCTGTTGTTGTGATTGCAGCATGTGATTGTGTTGTGTTGCTGTTGGAAAGTGTGATGGCTGTTTAGTGTTTTGTAGAGTTTTTTGGGGTTTGTTTTGTGATCAAGTGTTTGTAGGAAGTTATTCCAATTTAGTTTTTGTTGGTCTTGTATTTTGTTGTTAGTCTGGGTGTTGGAGTGCTTGGATTTGTTGTGTGATGTCTTGTGTGTGGGGTGCTGGGGAGTGTTTCAGTATGTCGCGTTGTCTGATGAGGTTTTGAATTTCTGGTGTGAAGTTGGGGTTGTGTCTTTTTCTGTTACCTCTAGGAATGTGTTTCTTGTCAGCGTTTTGGATAGTTTTATTGAGTATGTGTACAGCATTGTTGATGTTAGTGATGGCTACGCTGTTTAGAGTTGTGAAGTGTTGTTCTATTTCATTTGTGAATGCTTCCCAGTTAGCTCTTTTATAATTGGCGTAGTGTGTCTGTGGGCTAGCCGGGGTGAGTCTGGTTTTGGTGGTGATAATGATCGAAAAGTGGTCAGAGCCTAAGGTTCTAACCACCCTCCAGGATGTGGTGGGGGGCGAGTTCTGGGGAGCATAAGGTGATGTCTGAGATGATGGGTTATAGAGGGCTTGGTGGGGAATATGGGTATGTTCATGGATTTCGTTAAGGATGAGGAGGTTATCTGTTTGGTGTTGAAGTACCAGCCCTCTGTCTGTGTCGGGCTTGTCGACGAACCAGGCTGACGTCTTTGCGTTGAAGTCACCACCCAGGATGATGTGTGGGGTGTTTGTGATCTGCTGTAATAGTGGTCTGTATTCTTTGGTACTGTAGGGGATGTTTGGGGAGGGATGTATGTGTTTATGATGGTTATGTTGGAGTTGTTGCTAGTGCGTATTTTAATTGATTGTATTTCTGTTGTGTTGTTATGTAATTATCTATGAGTTGAAACTTGATTATAAATGAAATGAAATAGGAGTTAAATTGTATTGTATAACTTCATTTGTGAGATAGAAAGCAGGAGTGTGGGACACTCCGGAACAGAGTTAGATTTAAGTAATTGCCTACGGGAACATATTTACGTGTTTTGAGATATATGATATAAATAGATAAGATCGATGTAAATACAGGAACGTTTAGATTAACGTGATTATAAAGACTAGGTCCTTGTGGTGTAATTCGATTTATGTTGGGTAGATTTGATTTACGTTGGGTAGGTTAGTTAGTTTTAGGCAAATTGGGCGAACGAACGGGGGTAGCGACAGAAAGCGACGAAACATGCGTGTGACGACTGGGGTGTAGAGGTCGCAGGGAGCTCCCGTTGTATTTTACCGAGTGTAGTGTTGCTGTGGTAGGTGAATAGATTCAGCCGAGGTCGGAGGTTTGTGGTGGGCATCACTGTAGCTGTAGGTCAGGTTGGATTGTGGTTTGTGGTTCGCAGTTTCTCAAGCATTTGGATGGGGAAACACTTGGCCTAGGTCTAGGCTAGCCTATACAGCGCAGCATTTCTACAAGGATATTCTCACTGTGAGGTAAGCTTGCTAACATATTTGTATTTCCACCACAAGCTATCCGGGCCTATACTAGTCACCATGGCTGAGAAAGGGAAGGTGAGTAGTGAATTATGAAGTTGTATGATGGTATGGGCGACGTGGTGGCGTGGCTAAAGAAGACAGAGTTGGTGGCGAAAATCTTGACATTTGTTGACTTGGCTAGTTTCATACCACTGTACTTGGAGGGAGATACGTTAGCCTTGTACCTTGAAATGCGTGAGAATGATCAATTAGATGCTAAGAGGATAAGTGCTAGATTGAAGGAGGCTTTTACACAGGGAATATTTGAGGCATATGGAACGCTAAAGAGGGTGACATGGACAGTTGAGGGGGTGGATGTCTTTGCTAACGAGATAAGGAGGGTGGCAGGGGCTAGCTGGGTGGAAGGGAGAGGGCTTGGAGAGGGCTGTGAAGCTAGCTTTTATAACTGGGTTTCCGGACAGGATATCGATGGAGCTTCAGCAGGTTAAGGACGTTGAGTCGGACTCGGTGAGTGTGAGTGAATTAATAGTAGGGCTAGAATATTGACGTCAGGAGGAAGCCGGGGAGTTGCAGTGGTGCTACTGGGGGGCCGGAAGTGGAGGCAAGGTGGCAGGCTCCACGGGGTGAGCCGAGTGGCAGGAAATGGGAGGCTGTGTGGTTCAAAGGTCGCTGCTTCAGATGTGGTGGCTCTCACATGGCAAGGGAGTGTAAGGAGCCGAAGCCAGCCATAACTTGCTATCGGTGTGGGAAGGAGGGTCACATAGCGAGCCGTTGCAACCAGGGAAATGGTCAAGGGGGAGATGCTGCGCCGGGAGCTACCACTTTAGTCGAGTAAAGGCGCTCCCAAGCTCCCTGCCAGTGGTGGAGGTACTGGTGGGGGGGAAAGGGGCAAGAGCCCTTGTGGATACTGGCTGTTCGACCACTGTGTTGGCCTCTCGTTTGGTAGGAAAGTGTGAGGGAGACGACTAGGCTGGTTGGAGTCGATGGAAGAGAGATAAGGTGTGAGAGTGCCAGAGAATGGAGTTGACAGTGCGAGGAATCCGATTGTGGATCAGGGCCATAGTACTTGATAGAGTAATTGATGGCATTGATGCAGTGATTGGGATGGATGTACTCAGCCAACTGGGTGGCGCTACGACTGTAGATGGAAGAGTACCGGTAACGTTTGGGAAGGTACCGGTAAGCCGTTTCAACTGCCGAGAGTGGAGAGACCCAATGCCGCTGTGGCCATAAAGTCGGAAGGGAGGGTTGTGAAGCTGAGCGGAGACTGAAGAGCTGAAAGATAAGTTCACAAAGGCAGCCGGGGTTGTTGAGCCAAAGAGAGGGGTGTTGAAGCCAGGCACCGAAATGGGGGGCTGATCCATGCAGATTGAAGATAAGGATTTTGTTGCGGTATTTGATGGTAGGAAGTGGGTAGTCGAGTGGTTGTTGAAAGGAGAGTTGCCTGTTTTGAAGAACAAAGTTGGTTGCTACGACTACGCTATAAAAGAGGGAGTGAGAGAAGATTTTGACAAGGAGGTGAAGAGGTGGAATGATGAGGGCATTCTGCTGCCATGGGGGGAGGAAGGGGAGAGTGGAGTGTTGCCGTTGATGGCGGTGGTTCAACCGACGAAAAACAAGGTACGGCCTGTATTGGATTTTCGTGAACTTAATACCCACGTGATGAGTCAAACAGGCGATGACGTCGCGGATGTGTGCGGCGAGACACTCAGGGAGTGGAGGCAGAGGGGTGGGCCTCGACCATTGTGGATTTGAAGTCCGCTTATTTACAAATTCATGTGGCAGAGAAGCTCTGGAAGTACCAGCTGGTGAGACACAAGGAGAAAACGTATTGCTTGACGAGGTTGGGTTTCGGGTTGAATTCGGCTCCAAGAATCATGACGAGGATACTCAAGACAGTGCTGGGGAAAACGCATATGATGAAGGCTGCCACGAATTCATATATTGACGATATACTAGTGGACGAGACTGTGGTGATGGCAGCCGAGGTTGTAGAGCACTTGGCTAGGTTTGGATTGGCCACAAAGGAGCTGCAGCCATTGGAAGGGGGTGCGGCGTTGGGCTTGAGATTAGAGAGAGATAGAACAGGCGAGCTAGTATTCCAGAGAGGTAATGAGGTTCCGGAAATTAGGGAGACTGGAGTAGGAGAGAGCTATTCTCAGCTTGTGGAAGGCTGGTGGGCCACTATCCCATTGCAGGATGGCTGTGGGTAGCATGTAGTTACGTTAAGAGGAGAGCGGAAGGTGTAAGATGGGAAGACAAGGTCGGAAAAGAGACAGTCACGATGATGCAAGATGTCATAGAAAGAGTGAGACGCGAAGACCCAGTGAGAGGAAGATGGCACACTCCGAAGTCGGAGAAGGGGGTTGTATGGTGTGACGCAAGTAGTATAGCGACAGGCGTGATATTGGAGATAGGTAATGTAGAAGTTAACGATGCTGCGTGGTTGAGGAAGAAGCACGACTACAGTCATATCAACGTGGCCGAGTTGGATGCGGTATTGAAAGGTATCAATTTGGCCTTGAAGTGGGGTTTGCGAGAGATCGAGGTTCGAACTGATTCTGCTACAGTGTTTGGTTGGCTGAAATCTGTGGTGACGGAAGAGAAAAGAGTTCGAACGAAGGGAGCCTCAGAACTGATTGTGAAGCGTCGTCTGGGAATTCTGAGGGAGTTGAAAGATGTGTAAGGTCTGCAGTTGTGTGTAGTTTTTGTGCCATCAGAGAAGAACAAGGCAGATGCCCTGACAAGAGTAAAGAAATCATGGCTCGGGGTGCCAGAGGAGACAAAGGAGGCGGCTATGGTGTATTGCATGGGAGCACCAAGTGTAAAGGAGCTACATCAAATGCACCACATGGGAGTCGACAGGACGCTGTTTGTGGCAAGGAAGGTTGACCCTGCAGTCACGAGGGACAACGTTCGAGAGGTGGCGAGACGTTGTGACAAATGTCAGTCGATCGACCTTGCACCGAGTGTACATGTGTCTGGGGAGATTAGAGTGGATAATGATTGGCAAAGGTTGGCGGTTGATGTGACGCACTATCGGCAGGGGCTTGTACCTATCTATGGTAGACTGCGGACCTGGACGGGTGGCTATCTGGAGGGAATTAAGAGCAGAGAATGCGGAATAGATTGCAGGTGTGCTGAATGAGATCTTCCTAGAGAGGGGCCCAGTTGATGAGGTGTTGATGGATAACGGTACTGCTTTTTCGGTCGCAGGCTTTGAAGGACATGCTTGATAGGTGGAATGTCCGACGTTTTCTTTAGAGCTGCGTATCGGCCAAGTGGGAACGGAATTGTGGAAAGACATCATCGGACGATCAAGGCGATGGCAGAGAGGGGGCAGGTAGCGCATATGGAAAGCAGTATTTTGGTATAATATGTCCCCTAGGGCAGGTCAGGATGAGAGAACCGTACCACAAAGAGCAGTATTTCAGTATGAATGGCGACATCCATGTGCGGTGCCGATGGCCATTGTGGGGGAGGAAGGGCCTGCCTCTATCCAAATTGGGGAGGAGATTTGGGTGAAGCCCCCAAACACAAAGTGTACATCCCAGTGGGGAAGGGGTACTGTGACGGACATGCATTCCAGGAATAACCTCAGTGTCGACGGGATGCCACGTCACATCTTGGACGTCAGAAGAGTGGTAGAGTCTTCAACTGATGATGAGGTGCGAGATGACGAGCAAGAATAGGTAGAAGAAAACGAAGTGGTACTACGACGGTCGCAGAGAGAGAGGCGACGGCCAGGGTGGATGGGAAATTATGAGATGGGAAGTGATTGTGAAATGGAGTAGGTGGGATAGAGGGATTTTTTTTTTTTTTTTGTTAGATTGATCTTGAGATCAGGGGGCGTGTGGTGTAATTCGATTTATGTTGGGTAGATTTGATTTACGTTGGGTAGGTTAGTTAGTTTTAGGCACATTGGGCGAACGAACGGGGGTAGCGACAGAAACACGCGTGTGACGACTGGGGTGTAAAGGTCACAGGGAGCTCCCGTTGTATTTACCGAGTGTAGTGTTGCTGTGGTAGGTGAATAGATTCAGCCGAGGTCGGAGGTTCGTGTGGGCATCACTGTAGCTGTGGTCAGGTTGGATTGTGGTTTGTGGTCGCAGTTTCTCGAGCGTTTGGATGGGGAACCACTTGGCCTAGGCCTAGGCTAGCCTATACAGCGCAGCATTTCTACAAGGATATTCTCACCGTGAGGAAAGCGTGCTAACATTTTGTATGTCAACCACAGTCCTATGATTGGACATATTGAGGCGTAGTAAAACATATGATATATATTTATATACAGATAGGTTGTAAGTTTAGGGACGTTTAGATTAGATAGGTTAAAGCCTTGGTCCTACCATAGGACATATTGAGGCGTAGTAAAGTTATGTTAATTCTTTTGGAAATAGCGACATGCTTTTTGATCGAAGTCGGAGTGAATCTGTAATGGGAGGGGGTATCTCTCATTCTTCGCTTTCCCTTCTGCTGCGAACAAGAGAGAGAGGGAGAGACAGAAAAAGGAAGGATAAGCTGCGAAGGCGGAAAATAGGTACTCAAGGATAGAAAGGAAGAGATGACGACAAACCCGTTATTGCATTCTAATTAACGAGAGGACAACCCTGTTTGGTTGACCCACATCCAACATCCTTCGAGGAAGGGGAAAGGCTGCAACTCCGACACGATGATAAGACCAAAGAACCACAAAAACCCCACTGAGACCTAGCATATTCTCTACTTTCTAGATATCACATAAGGATGTTTTTGGGAACGGTAATTAATTTAATTATTTGATCGCCCACCTTCAGGGGAACTGGCCGTCCCCATGGATTTCTTATTCTTTCTGCAATCGTGACTCATGCTCATTATTCAGGTACATTAGGACAGTATGCTAAATCGGAGGCTAGCAAAGACCAATCAAGAACTTCACCTTCAATGTTGGCTGACAAGACTTTAACTCTCGGTTAGGCTACTGGTACTACTCTTAGACCAATTTAATATGGACGGCTCCGATTTACCATCCTGACAACACATTTAGATCCAAATAGGTACGGGAGGATAGATACAAACATATTGCAGTAATCTTAAGCTTGATATTAATATAAGGAACATTTTACCGTTTACAACTCTTAACATTGGTATCGTATCTAATCCATTACCAATCCATTACCGTACGGGGACAGTCTCTTAACCTAGGAGTAGGACTCGAATCTTGCTGTCTGTATCCACCCCATTCCTCTCAGTATTATACATCCCAATTCCGCTAGATACCGGTATCGGCCAGGCTTGCCTTTACTTCTCTTTGGCCTACCGTATCCTGGGGTATAGGGGGTAATCATACGTCTTCCTGCGGTCCTTGAACCCTCGTACAGTACACGAGTTCAGCATCTGCACTCAGCCAATGGGAGGGGTGAATCTCCGATTCTCCGCCATCAGCAATTCAGCATCACATCAACTCCATCCCAAACTGGTTCCCTGGTAAGTCGAATACATTCTTAACAGTCGGTTGACATATAGCCAACCCTTAACCCTTCTTTAGCGGCCTATGCGGTTTATTTATATGTACCGCACAGCGGGGTGTTTTTAGCCAAAATAGGGCTGTTTACGTGATCATTTTCATGCCTAAATAAGACCCAGAACGTAAAACAAGTATCTATCCCTGAAAGGGCATAACCAGAGCTTTCGAATGACACCATAACGATCCTTTTATGATGGCTAGTTTTCTTGCAATAACCGTGCAACGCGAGTGCAAAAAGCAGGTAATTAGCCACTTTCCCGATACAATTCCGTATATAGCGAGTGAGAGAGGGAGGGGGAGCTGAGATTCGTGTCAGTAGGTTCGCCGCGGTGGTCTGGAGCAGTCATACGCTCGCTAGTCTCCTGCCACCACTTGTCTCTCTCTCAGCAACATTACGTGCTGAAATTGCCACTCGACCTATGTCGAGCGCCGCCACATAGTCCAGCTTTATTAAAAACAGCTTATGTGGTGAGCCGCTTTTTAAGGGGTAATAATGGGGTTAACCAAAATAGTGCTGTTTAAGTATCATTTACTAACAAAGACCTAAACAAAGACCTACCCTGAGAAGGCATAAAACAGATATAAACAACCGTGCACCCATGTAAAAAAAGCATAATTCGGTACTATGCAAATACCGTGCAGATGCAACAGTATCCCTTACAGTATAGCTCGTCTCTGCACTTGTCTCTCTCTCTCAGCCACATTACGTGCTGAATGACCTATGTCGAGCGCCGCCACATAGTCCAGCAAACACGACATGCTCGCCGCTAATAAGGGTTAATCAATATCCTAATGACATACTAATCAATACATATAAAAATATAGGCTAATATAAAACATATAAAAATACATGATCCTATTAATGTATAAAAATAGATGAGCTAATACAAATACAGAAATACAAGCCAGATCAATTATGACATTACGTACAGTACCGAAATAATCTCTTAAGCTCAAAGATCCTCTCATTAAGTACAGGACATACAGTTACTCAGCATACTCTACCCACAATTGGGAATACATAATTCCCCAGCATATCTATGGAGTCAAATCAATACAAATGGCATAAATCAAGGTAATTGTCATGGTCAAACTTAACAAGTTTCACTGCCCGCGGAGGGTGCTATAACAAGGCTCAAACAAAGCTAACGTTATACCTACTGTAACTGAGTAACGTATCCCCTGAAATCAGCTGACCAGAATCTCACTACAGCATTCCATCCCTTGCAAGGCAACTCTGTTCATTAGACCATGTCAAACAAATATATCATAGGAATCAATACTCATAATACACTCGAAACGCACAATAATTATGATAGCCTACTGTACTTCTAATTAGGTGAAAGTTAGCCTAATTAAAATGTAAAATCATAAAACCTACCATAATAATTCAGCAAGTACCCATACCTAAACGGCCTTTTCACTAGTTAACTTTAAGTAACAATAGGTAAGAACAAATAATCATCTGAAATAAACCCGACCAATGGGGTCCGAAAGTTGACAGTACTGGGGTTGGGAAATGAGGATCTCTAAACAAGATAACAAGTAACTCTTTACACTAAACCCAGTAAAAACATTTAAAATGAATAACCAGGCCTAGGAGACGTTAGTTATAAATACTTATCTGAATAGGCCTAACTTTGGAAAGTCGGAGACACGAAAGGTAAACAAAACTCAAGGACACGATCTCAAACGAATGTCCTTTCCTGATTTACACGTTAAAATACAAGCTATTTACCAAAATGCATGGTTGATAACTCAAAGTAATGAACAAGTTCTAAACATACAATACAACTGTTACATTAGTAATTTACTAAACCTGGTCGTCTCTCCGAAATGCGAGCTGGTCTAAATCCTAAAATGGCGGTCAAGCTTCAAAAGCATTTTAATCAACTTCGTCCTCAATTCTACTCTTAACTGGTGTTCTCGCACTACCTCAGGATTATGTAAAACGGTGCAGACAAATCAGCAAATAGGCTAGCCTAAGTTTGGTCGGGAATTATGGAAAACACAAGAATTGGAAGGCCATCAAATGGCGTCCCTCTGACTGAAATTATTACACACGAAGTTAATTTTAATTTGGAATAACAAAGTCTAAAATATCAGAATAACACTTAGCAAAGGTGCACAGACTAAGTTTTACTGAACACAATGATAATGGGGGAATTTGGAATGGTTGTAGGCACTTGGCAGGTGAGGGGTGCCTGTCGACCAACCCGATGGTAGCTCGAGTTCACGAATTTGTCAATCACAGTAATACCTCCTACATTACACACCTAGTACTTACTTAACTGAATAAGCAATACCTTATAACACTATAAACCTTAATTACGAACCTCTGAATGGAGGGAAAGGAAGCCTAAGTCCGGAGAAGAAGCAGGGAATAATGACAGAGACTGAGGGGTAGGTAGGGGTCTCTCTCGTAGCCTGGGGTCACGACAGTGAGGGGCCGAGGGCCAGTGCCAGGGATCCCGCCAAAAAAGGGGAAAGTGACCACAAAGGGTGGCGTCGCTTGGGTAGGAATTGGCGGTCTTTTTACACAAGGGGGCATTACTCTAAATTCGAAAGGAAGGATTTTACAGGGAATAACAAAAAGGTGAAAGGATAAGTTAGGCTTGAAAGTATTTTAGATATATTTGAGAATATTAGTTCTCCTCCTGATCTAGGCTAATTCCCTCTTTACATAGACAAGGGTTACTTTACCCTTCTTAAACGATACATTTCCTTAACAGTACAGCCCCAGCGACGAGTGTGCCGCGACGGCGATGTATGTAACGCACAGCCCCAGAGACGCGCCTGACGCGTCACCCTAATTGCGCCGGCCGAAACCTCAGGGGTGTAGCCACTCAAGAGGGCTCAGATTTGTATGGAACTGTGTACGTATCCCACGCAACCGTGGCGATGGTTGAAAACTCTCAAAGTCCACGTGCGTGCGCGCGAGCGCGCAATAACCTGGTTTTTGGGGATAATTGCCTTCAATTTTTTAACTCTTGTAAAATCCGTTTTCGGGGGCTCTGTAGGACCATTTTTTTTAAGCTTTTTGAGCGGGTTTTCGTGGTTTTTTCCTTCATTCCTAACCCATTCGCTATTGTTTCTGGAATAAAACCATTTTTTGAAACCTGCCTGGTTCTGGTGCGCAAACATTACAAAACTAGCCGGGGCTCCACGGGTTAAATATAGGGAAGAGTGATGAAGGGGAAAAAGTCTTACAATGAAGTCAAACCTTACAACATATACCAAAAGGGAAAGTAGAATTTCTTCCTGTGACAAATCAATGCCTGCATAACGGTATCCAAATAGTTGTAACGGGAATTTAAGAGTTCCAACGTACATCTATATTGGATCGACGGTAATATTCAATTATGGATTTGAACTCATTCCAAGCCCGAACAGAGATCGACTTGCGATGAGGATATGAGGATATTATGCTATCAGGAACAGTTTTTTGTTTAAACCCGGGAACTGCCGGAAGAGACTCTTAACCTGGACAAGCGCTAAATAGGACCTAGGGGCTAGGTAGTTATATTGTGCATTTCTAGCCTTGGATTCTGGACATAATTCGTATCTATTTACAATATAGAGCAATTATTTGTTTTCGGTTATGCTTTATTTTACTATATATGATGTATATATAGAACCTTCAAAGAGTGCTAAAATAAGTGGGAAATCAGCATGTTTGGGTGGTTGAAAGGAAAAACGAATGATATTGGGCCACCCGGTCATAATATAAGGCGAGAGGAGATCCACAGGGCAACCCTCCTTCTCTCGCTGTCTGTGAGGTAATGAGACGAGCGGGGCGGTTGTGGGCCCGGTGTCAATGGGTGGTTGCATAACACGATCTTTTCTGCAACCCAACTTCGTGCTACATTATCGCGGATTGCAGAAAAATAACCGATAAAATGATGGATAATAAGAGGAAACATAGGGGATATAATTGAGGAGGGAGGGAGGGAGGGGGAGGGAAAAGGTGGTGGGGTGGTAAACTAAAATCAATGGAATGTTAAATAGTACTAAAGCTATAATGAATCAAATAAAATCAATCTTAAATGAATACTCTATATCTAAATTGAATTCAATCTGAAACAAGCTAATTTATATCCAAAGGTCTCACATAATAAATGTATATAATTATAGGGTAAGGTTATAAGGGTTAATATTAGCCAGGAATTAACTCACCAATAGTTCCACGTGGCAATGAGGCAAGGGAGAACGTTTTACCCAATATGGTGGTGGACAATGGGGAACGAGACTTCGGTCCCGAGACACGAGTCAAGTTAAAGAAAGAATAAATGATAACATGGGGAAGGTCATGTATATTATGCTTATATATCAGTCAGTCATGATGTCGATGAGAGCGTCGTGATGGTGTAGCTGTGTGTATTGCTGTATGTGTATTGTGATTAGAGGCACAAAAGCACGATCAACTGAGGGCGGAAAATTAGATGTTAACTGGTTGGTGTTCGTGAAGGCTCTGACGTACCACAAAAGCACACCTTCCTGCCTTGGCAAACCGCCAGGAGCCTATATTATCGTACCGCATGTAGGTTGCTCTATACGATAAATTATATTAATATATACGATAAATTCATATTACTACATAAGACCATGGTAATATTACTTAATAGCATATTAGGTCTTTTATAACTTAACTTACTTACAACATGTAATATACGATGTACTCGTCATACATCGTGCTGTAGGAGAGATCGTGACGTCACAGAGACATCCAAGATCACAAAAAGAGTCTTAGTCTATCGTATTTACACGATACACTCCCACCACAAAAAATACCTGTACCCCACCTTATATTTAAAGTTGCCCAGAGGCAATCTTCTGTCGCCACATGTCGACGGTGCCAGCAGCAGGCGCATCTGGGACGCGTCCCGGTCCGAGATTGATCACCATCAGTAAGAGGTGAGTTGTTACTTTGAGAATCCTTTGACCCACCAATAATAGGTGGAGTCACTGATTGTAAAGTGGAATCAAGCTCCAAAGCGTACAAACGTGCGATAGGACGAACAGTAGTACCAGTGGCTGTCTTCAATAACGCCACCCGCTCTATGGAGTCTTCCCCCTTGTACACCTCCAACACACGGCCCAATTTCCAATACAAACGAGGACTATCTTCTTTAATTAAAACGACTTCACCAACAGTAGGTGTCGTCGGTTTACCAGAGGGTGTAACACTCCTTTCCCTCAATGCTAGCAGATATTCATTAATCCACCTTTTTCTAAAATCTTCGATTACCCTCGATATATACTGGTATCGCTTAGACACCGCTGACTCAGAGTACAATGAGGGATCCTCTAACTCTACAATGGATTGGAAATCAGATGGAAACGCAGTCAATGGTTTACCATATAGCAAGTGAGCTGGCGTTAATGGTAGTGGTTCTTGCAGGTCGGTGTACACATATGTGAGCAGACGATCATTCACGACTGCCTCTATCTCTGTGAGGACTGTCGTCAACTCACTCTTCTTTAATAGAGCACGTCCTAGTACCGCTCTGAGTCCTGACTTTACTATGCCGACACACCTTCCCCACATCCCACCAAACCAAGGTGTCTTAACTGGGATGAACCTCCATTCGCACTTCCTCTCTCCCATAAAAGTGGTGATTGTAGGATCACTGCTCATATCCTTTAGATATTTTGATGCCTGGCCATAAGTAGGAGCATTGTCGCTAAGAATTAGTTGAGGGAATGAACGACGGGCACAAAACCGTCTAAACGCCAGCATAAATTCTTCGCTAGACATATTATCACATAGTTCTAGGTGTACCGCTCGAGACGTTGCACAGGTAAACAATAATATATAAACCTTCTCATGCTAACTCGTCTTCAATGCACCTGTGTAATCTAACCCTACAGTTTGGAAAGGGTCTATGTGCTTTACACAGCATTCAGGTAGGGGTGGAGCTGGTCCAGTCGCATGTGGTTTACCCCTTAGTCTCTGGCATATTACACACTTTCTTACTACGCGTCGAGCTACTTGTCGAACTCTGGGTATCCACCATGTGAGAAGCAAATTTGATATAATATGACATACCCCGTAGTGTTTTACTTCTTTATGTGCACGTATGATCAATAGATCAGTAACATGATGTCTTGTTAGCAGAAGTATAGGACGGTTTGTGCCGTCCGTTACACCCGACCAATTCAGGCGACCCTCACACCTGATGAGGTCATTATCTAGGTGCAACCTCAATTAACGCAGTAAATTAGGCATTATTGCCTTATTCGAGCTTTGCAAAGATTCTAATTCATTGGAAAAGGTTTCTGCTTGAACCCACTTTATCAAAGTTACTTCAGCTGCTTTATATTCACGAGCATCAATGTTGTTGCTGTTGCAGAGCATTTTTAAGACCATTACTTTAAGCTTGATAATGGATATATATCTCAACATCCAAGCTACAACTCTGACTAGTTTATTATTATAGTCACCTAATCTTGCCCATTCTAATATTGGACCCGGTGGCTCATTTGGTTGGGCTGTAACTGCTACTGTTTCCAGTGGCAGAAGTCCCTCACCAACAGCATGCCAAATCGTCCATACATTTTCATGGAGCAGCCACTTTGGACCATGCCACCACAATTCGGACTTCACTAACTGGCTAGCCGTTATACCCCTAGATATGAGATCACTAGGGTTGTCTTTTGTATTTACATATGCAACGTCTGGCAATAGGGCTCTAATCTCATCTACCCTATTCCGCACATAAACTGGCAGAGACTTCTTGCTATATATCCAGTTGAGTGCGACCTGACTATCGCACCAAACGTGAACGATTTCAATATTTAATATTTTAATATTTCAATATTTTAAAGTACATCTTTAGAAGAGATTAGGATATTAGGCATAAGTAAGAGAGAGGAGAGCGGAGAGGGAGGAATAGCACCGGAATCATCCAAGGTGGAGTTTGTAGCAAAAGTTTGAGCGAAGAGTTTAGCTTTGTCAGAGGAAGAAGTGATGGTTGTGCCATCAGAGTGGGAAAGGGGAGGGAAAGACGAGGAAGAGAAATTGTTGGAGAGGTTTTTGGCTAGATGCCAGAAAGCTTGGGAAGAGCTAGAGTTGGATAGTTCAGTGCATTTATTATTGATGAAAGTGTTTGGCAAGTCGAAGAACAGATTTGGCTTGATTCCGGGCAGAAACATATGAAGAATGAGAGTCTTGAGTTTTAAGGTGTCGGTACCGTTTGAATGCTTCCTCCTTATTGCGGACAGCAGTAGAACAGGGGTGAGTAAACCAAGATTTTTTAGCATTAGTCTGAGAGAAAGAGAATGGAATGTATGCTTCCATACCCGATAGGATTACCTCGGGAATGCGTTGAGCACTCACCGAGGGTCCCCGGCCACGGAAGCAGAAATCATTCCATGGGAAATCAAAGAAGTACTGCCGAAGAGCCTCCCAGTCGGCAGCGCCAAAGTGCCAGAAGCGCCGCCGGCTAGGAGGATCGGGTGACCGTACTGGAGAGATAGGACAGGTGACAGAGATAAGTTTATGGTCGGAGGAGCCCAAAGGAGAGAAAAGATCGACAGTATAAGAAGAAGGGTTAGAAGTTAGAAACAGGTCGAGAATGTTGGGCCGATCTCCGATGCGATCCGGGATACGGGTGGGTTGCTGAACTAACTGCTCTAGGTCATTTAGGATAGAAAAGACGTAGGCTTGTTCACCAGGTGGATCAGTAGTGTGAGAGGAGAACCATTGGCAGTGGTGAATGTTGAAATCTCCTAAGATGGAGATTTCTGAGAATGGAGAAATGGACTATCGCTAGAACCCTGAAAATTGTCTACATGCAACCCACGAGATAGTTTACTTGTGTCCTCATGAGTATCTGATAGTTTTTTTTTTTATTGTGGCATTTAACAAAAACTGTGAACATGTAGCACCAAAGAATATGACCCGAAATCGGTAGATTACAACCGGACTTTCAGAGTCGCTAATGTCTTTGAACCAAAGAAAGCGGGTAACATCTCTATCTTCCTCTTTTAGTTTGACCATCAACAATGCTTTCTCAATATCACTAGTAAATGCATACTGCCCCAGCCTAAACCACAATAGATGTTGGGACAGATCCGACACCAAGGACGGACCTGTCTGCAGGCAGTCATTTTGACTGGGTTGTTGACCTTGGTGGGCAGAGCAGTCATACATCACCCGTATTGGCGTGGTGACGCTGTCTTTCCTCACCCCATGATGGGCCAGATAGTGAACCCTTCCCTTCCTAATCGATTCTTTTACATCGACTCTTTCAATGAAGCCCCTATCTTCATAACTCCGAAATACATCGTCATACGCCTGGCGCGTGCTCGGTTCATTTGTTAATTTACGCTGTAATGTGCGCAAGCGACCTAATGCCAATCCATAGTTGGTTGGCAGGCTCATCTCACTGTTCTTCCAGGGTAAACTAACCTTGTATTGCTTGTCTGAGGCACAATAGCTCACAGACTCTTCAAACCTTTTCAGCGCAATTTCCGAGTCATAATCAGTCTCCACAGGATTAATACCTATGTGATCCAGTTTCCACAGTCGTTCTAGGTCGAACTCGGCAGTCATTTTTGGGTCACTAGGTTGGGAATCCTCCCTTCCCAACTCCTCTGCCGCGGTTACATTCACCCTTAGTATTGAGACCGTGTCGACAAGGATATTTGACTGTGTGGTATGTACTTCTCCGCTCATGCAATAACCAAATTTAGTGGGGATTAAAATTACACCCCACATTATTTTAAATCCAGGGTATACTACATCATAATAATGATCCACACCAAGTAGAACATGCATCTCACTCTGATCTCCCATGGGATCTGACAACTTAACTCCTTTGCTACGTAATGCGTGTTCCACCTTCTTCACTCCTACAGATTCATATTCTGGTAGGGTCTCTACTACGATACATGACATAAAGTACCTTTGTTTACGATAGAAATAGGAAACCTCCGCTATCTCGTAGTCTTGTTTGTCAGTAACCCCTGTGAAGCCCTGCAATCAAAGAATCTCAGCCCCTACGATTCGGTGCTTAAGTCCCATTAATACGGACCTTTTTATAAAGGATCGTTGAGACCCTTGATCAAAAAGTACCCGACAAACCTTGTTACTGTCATTACCTTCCATGGGAATCTGTATTTAGTCCAGTAAAAATATGAACATTTTCCCCAAACCCCAAACAAATTGCAAGAGTTTGTTTTATGGTTGGAAGTTGTTGTATGGGTATCAAGGAACATCCCACCCAAAATCCCCCAAAATCCAACGACGGGAAATTACGTAATCAGCATAAATCCAAAATGGCCGCCTAATTATTTTTAAATGCTCCGATTCTCCTAAACAGTTGGTATTTAGGGCCTATAAATGTATTACAGAGGTATATCAATGTGATACCGAAAAATTTAATTAGCCAATCAAAGTGCTGAGGGATGTAGTTATAACGTCATGATGTGACATGACATACATTTAATGATATTCAGGTGATTCCCTTGCATAACACAGCAGCATGGCAACTAATACTTTTGTTTGCTTTCAGGTTAGTCATGTCTGACAATCCGGTTGCACCCAACCAAGATGATCGACCAGGAAACCAATGGCTTTGCACAATTTGCAAGGGATGCTTATCTGATGGAATGGAAACCGTCTGTCTCAAAGAGATAGGAGCAGCAGGGATTAATGCAGCCAGTGATGAGAGGGGCACCCCATCTATCATTGTCTCAGCTGGACAAATTGTGCATGTTGAGTGCCGAAAGACTCATACAAGGAAACGGGACATAGAACGTTCAAAGTCCTCGAAAAGGAAACATGAGGATGACACAAGACCTATTCTCCGCTCTCAGGTTCCTGAGTTCTCTTTCAAGGATTGTTGCTTTCTCTGTGGAACTCGTATAGTGAATAATGATCGGCACCATGGTGAGGAAGTGTTTAGTGCAAGAATGTGGGACTTCCAGAAATCGATAGTGTCAGCTTGTAAGGGCAGGGGCCATGATGATGAGTGGGGAGGGACAGTGTCTAGACGTATCACAGTTGCAAGAGACCTTCCTGCAGTTGATACTGTTTATCATAAGGTGTGTAGTGTCAAATTTCTCACTGGAAAGAAAGTTCCAGTAAGTATGTGAAGCAAGACGAGAGTAAATTTGAGCAACGTGGACCTATTCATGTGAAAAAGAAACAACATCTTGGTCGGAATGTTGATGCATCACGGGAGGAAGCATTTGTATGTGTGATAGATGAGATTATTGAAGATTACAATGAACAAACAACAGTGAATGATTTGGTGGAGAGAATTTCGCAAACATGTCCTGAACCTTATAGCTCTGTTTACATGCGTCAGAAAATCGAGAAGCAGCTTGGCCAAGATGTAATAATCACTAATGTAAATGGCAGGGACAATGTTATCACCATTCGACCAAGTTCTGCAAAGATCTTGCAGGAATTCTATGACTCTCCAAAGGCAAATGACGAGGAGGCAGAAAAAAGGAAAATTGTTAGAGCAGCAGCAGCATTGATTAGGTCAGACATCAAGAATGTGAAGGATAACTTGGATTTCTATCCAAAAACAGAGGATTTAAAATCTGTAAAAAGGAAATGTTTCATACTTACCACAGACTCTTAGAATATTGCTGAGTGAAATTTTCAAAAGTGACACCAGGGATCTTGAAATGGGATCAATAGGTCAGAGTATTATGCAGAAAAAACAAGACCAAGGACTTTACTTGCACCACTGCAGTATGGTTTGGCAGTGCAAATGTACCATCAGTTTGGGTCTCGCTTTCTAATTGACAGTTTAAATAGCCATGGATACTGTCTATCATATTCAGAAATGTTTCGTTTTTCAAAAGCTGCTGCATCAAAATTCTATGTCACCAACATGGTCACGTCAAGGACACTTTACCCACTTCATTGCCGATAACGTGGATCATAATATTCAAACTCTCGATGGCCATGGTACGTTTCATGGAATGGGGATCATGTCTAGTTCAACACCAGGATTGGTTTCACATGAGAGCATCCCAAGCATGTCCACCGCAGACTGCA
Source organism: Paralithodes platypus (assembly GCA_032716605.1). Lineage (NCBI taxonomy): Eukaryota > Metazoa > Arthropoda > Malacostraca > Decapoda > Lithodidae > Paralithodes > Paralithodes platypus. The sequence continues at coordinate 10,633,744 of CM064579.1, forward strand.
GCCTTCATGATGCAAAGATCAACATCCGGTACTACAAATGTTTGACTGGCAGTTGTGAGAAAATACTTTATCAGAAGGTGCCAGACATATGTCCAAGTGATGAACGCTGGCAGATAGATGTCCTATGGAAGTCGGCATGGAGTTTCAGACCCCAGCGCCCTGCATGGCCTGGGCTGCTGCAGGCAGTAACAAATGGTCCTCATCCAGGAAAAGCATCCTTCCATCTCCTTCCCATGATTGACATGAATCCAAATGACCTCACCTGCATCTACTCGACTCTCCACTTCATCGCCAAGGAGTGTAAGCATAATGGAGCCACCCCAATCATCACATTTGATCAGCCACTTTGGTGGAAGTCCAAGACCATTATCATCAGGGAAAAGGCTGACAGTGATCTGAGGAAGATAGTCCTTAACCTCGGAGTATTTCACACAATCATGAGCTACCTTGGAAGAATCGGTCATGTGATGACGGCAACAGGGCTTAAGGATGTGTTGGAACTTGTCTATGCTGAAAATGCTGTTCATCACATGCTCTCTGGAAAAGCATATGCTAGAGCAATACGAGGTCACTTTCTAGTAGATACAGTTCTGAATGCCCTAGTCATCCAAAGAGCTTATGATCTGCCAACATCCCCATTGAGGAAGAAGAGAATAATATATGCAGTGAACTCTAAGATCTCATTGACACCTTTGACCGTCTTCTGGAGTCTCAAGATGAAAGAACCATCAATGATAATGAAACCATCACCAAGGTCTCCAACCATATTGAGATAGAGAAGGAGAAACTGAGGGGCATTCCTACAGGAAAGTTATGGATACTCTACATGAAGATGGTGGACCTACTCCGAATGGTCCTGAAAGCACAGCGCACTGGTAACTTTATATTATACTTGAAGACACTGCAACAGATGCTACCCTTCTTCGCTGCCACTTGTCAAAATCACTACACCAAATCAGTTCACATATACCTTCAGGATATGCTTGCCCTCAAGGAGACTAACCCAGAAGTATTCAACAGCTACTTGGCAGGCCTATTTGTAGTCCGCAGGACAGATCGATTCTGGGCTGGACTGCCAACTGATTTAGTTATTGAACAAGTGCTGATGCGGGCATTGAAGACTTCAGGAGGCCTTACACATGGTAGAGGCATGGATGAGGAAAAGCGGATGCGTTGGCTACTGGCGATGCCTGCCTGTGTGGAAGTAAGCCAAACGATGCAGGAACTGACCGAAACATACCACTCCACTGGAGAGCAAAACACACATAAGGACCTGTCAGAAGCTAGGCAGAAAAGAGATAGAAAGGACACTGGCACAATACTTGAATTCTTTGAACATCACAGTCCATTTGGAGACCTAGAAGGCCTCTATGATATTGCGACTGGAGTGGGCAGCACAAAGACAGCTAATCCACATGATGCTGAAGACGTGGGGAAAGAAATCATAGCAAGGATGGAAGGCCACGATGCATTAAAGTACAGTTTCCGAAGACGAGATCAGATAGAGACACTTGGGCAGAAAGTCTCTATTTCTGCATGTGAAAAGTATCTGTAGACCCACAGCTGCTCTTTCAGAGACTGGTTATTATTGCCAACAACTCAGACACAAACCTTGCTGATGTATTTAAATATGAACTATCTCCCCATCCCCCTGCCCTCTTCGACAAATCAGGCATGTTACATGAGCCCAATAAACCTTAGCTGACTGAAGCATTGGCCAAGATGATAACCAAAGAAGAACTTTCACGTCCTCCACAAGATGCTTTATTCTCCATTGTTGATGGGGGCTCACTTCTGCAGAGGCTGCCATGGAGCAGGGGGGAGAGTTTCCAAGAAATAGTTGGGAAGTATGTCTCTCACTTGAAACGGTTAACCAATCCAGTTGTAGTGTTTGATGGATAAGCCAATCCTTCAACCAAAGATTTTACTCATTTGCATAGATCAAAAAGAATAACTGGCCCAAGGGTACACTTCAACCCTAAGACCCGTCTTCATTCAAAGAAGGACGTATTCCTTTCGAACACTAAGAACAAGCAGGATTTCATTACCTTGTTAAGCAGTAGGTTAACATCGAGTGGTGTGATAACCATCCATGCGGAGGGAGATGCTGATTACTTGATTGCAAAAACAGGAGTTGAATATTCAATGAAAGGAATTACCCATGTTATTGGAGAAGATACTGACCTACTCATTCTCCTGTGCCACCATTCAAAGCCAGACACCAAAGGGCCTTTACCTCATATCTGAGAAAGTGACCTCAAGGTTCCCTGTGTTGAATATTTGCCTCCTTAAAGACAAACTTGGGCCACAGATTTGCCAGGCCCTTCCTTTCATTCATGCAATGGCTGGGTGTGACACAACTTCTCGGCTCTTTGGTATCGGGAAAGGTGTAGCTCTTAAAATGGCACAGAATGACAAGGATTGTCTGAATCTTGCACAGGTGTTCTCGTCAGTGGCAAAGGCTGGGGAAGTTGAAGATGCAGGGAAAAAGGTACTCGTCTCCCTTTATGGTGGTGGGAAGGGAGATACACTTGACTTGTTGCGAAAGAAGCAGTTCACAAGCAAAGTGGCCAGTAGGATAACTAGTGTTGATGTTCGTAACCTACCCCCAACATCTGACTGCAAAACACCATTCATTCCGTGTTTACCACCAAGTTCAAACATGGATGGGACGAGGAAATTATTTTCAAGCAGAGGAATGGGGATGGACAGTGAAGAAGGGCATGTTTCATCCTAAGACAATGGACTTGTCACCTGCACCAGAAACACTCATGAAGGTAATACGGTGTCAATGCAAGGGACAGTGTGACAACAACCGATGTAGCTGCCGAAAACAGGGACTTGAATGTACTAGTGCTTGTGGGGATTGTCAAGAAGGCACGTGCAGTAACATTGAAGTTGACATGATGGACACAGAGGATTTGGACTCATTGTAAACAGTAGTAGGTTATCAGTGCTCTTCGTTCTAGTTTTATTATACAAATAGTGTTCAAACAGACAAACACATGGTGAATTTGGGTGTACTTCATAGCAATGACGTCATATTTGTATGACATAACACTATGATATCATTACTATAACATAGCTACGTCACTTACTGCTTTTGTTGTGCTTAATAAATTCTTTGGTACCACATTGATATACATCTGTAATATATTTATAGACCCTAAAACCAACTGTTTAGGAGAATCGGAGCATTTAAAAATAATTAGGCGGCCATTTTTTATTTATGCTGATTACGTAATTTCCCGTCGTTGGATTTTTGGGGATTTTGGGTGGGATGTTCCTTGATACTCATACAACAACTTCCAACCATAAAACGAACTCTTGCAATTTGTTTGGGGTCATACTTAATTTTATTGGTCTAAGTGTGGTCAATATAGTGGTGTCTTTCGTGCTACCTATCAACCCTTCTATGGGCTTCATTCTCGCCTCCCTTCTTATTTGCGACAGCGCTCTGTAATAGGTGCTTCGCTTTAAAGACAGGTCCATCATAGAGGGCGCGATTATCACACTCAGGAACTATCTCTTCCTCCTCTGTCATGCCTGCCACAATCACCTCACTTAGAGCAACAATACGACTGTGGGTACCCTGGACATTGTCTAACCTAGCCTCTAATTCCTCGAGGTCACCAGTAGTGATGAAAGTGTTGACATCAATAGTTAACCTATTTAATACTCCCCGAAGTCCCACCCTCCGATTTTTAGGGGCTTTGCTCAGCACCCCACTAGACGGTGTCTCTTCCTGTTTACTCATTTTGTATGTAAGCCTGTAGGCTATTTACGTAAAATGTTATAATTACAACGGCAAAATAATAGCCTAGTTAAGAGACGCCGACCGGCAGACTTCTATGTTATTGAGAAAAAATAGCACACCAAATAGCAATACCTACACTAAAGGGTCATATTGAACAAGAAAAAATGTTAGGTCAGGTCATGTGTCACAGGAAGTCTGAAATGAACAAGACAATTATTGGGGGAATATGATGGGTGAGATGCAGGACTTCGGCAGGCACAACGATACTACCCTGCATTCCGGCTCTAACCGTCGCTTGGCTAGTCCTACCAGTTTATCATAGAATTGTTCCTGCATCCTGTTGCATGTCCCCTTGCTCATTGCCATAAAAAATCCCTTACTGGTAGCTAATCCCGGGTCTGGGTACCAATGTGGTATACTATCAATGGAAGTTAAATATCTCTAAGCTATAATAATTCAAACTAAATCAATCTAAATTAAATTATTCCATATCTAAATTGAATTCAATCTGAAACAAGCTAATTTATATCCAAAGGTCTCCCACAATAATTTATATATAAGGTGAGGTTATAAGGGTTAATAATATTCCAAGAATTAACTCACCAATAGTTCCACGTGGCAATTAGACAAAGGAGAACGTTTACCCAATATGGCGGACACTGGGGAAGCGGAGACGCCGTCCCTGAGGCTCGGGTCAAGTGAAAGAAAGAATCAAATGATTATATGGGAATGAACATGAATACTATGCTTATCTGTCAGTCAGTCATGGCGTCGATGAGAGCGTTGTGATGGTGTAGATGTATGTATTGCTGCAGTTTATTGTGATTAGAGGCACAAAATCTCGATCAACTGAAGGCGGAAATTAGATGTTAACTGGTGTGGTTGGTGTTCGTGGAGGCTCTGGTGCTTCCAGCCCTCCGTGTTGCTGCCGTGGCATACTCCAGGAGCCCATATTATCGTACCGTATCTATGTTGCTCAGTACGATAAATTAAATCAATATATACGATAAATTCATATATACTACATAAGACCGTGTAAATATTACTCTAACAGCATATTAGGTCTTTTATAATCTTAATTTACTTACATGTAATCACGATGTAATCGTCCTACGCCGTGCAACGGAAACGACCGTGATGTCACAGAGACCTACGGTAGCACAAAAAGTGTCTTACACTATCATATTTACAAGATAACATCTCTGTGTATTAATATTTATATGTTCTATCTGTAACCTTATTATTATTTATATGAATTATATAAATATATTATTTTCAAACATCATATTGAGAATGTACCCTAGCTATTAAGGAATAAACTTGTGAACCATTACTGTGTATTTTGTGTCCATTGATTATTATTTGAGTAAAGTTATAGAGCTAAGGCTAGTTGCTTCCCAGCGGAGAGGAACCCAAGTTGTTGATAAGCGCTGATTCCTAAGGTGGAAATCGCAATCAGATTAACCCACATTTGATTATAACGTGGCATAACAATAGTAATAATAATTTATTCACAAAGTTATCTTAATTAAGTAACCCTTGCCAACAACTGTCACTGACTTTTACTACCCCTCACATAAAACGTGACAGATTCTCTCTCTCTCGACCAAAGTTACTCGTGCCTATTAATAGTGTTGGCTCTGGAGTGTGTTGGTCCCTGGACTCTACTCAGAAACCATTATCATAAAGAGCTTGGCAGAGAGCTAATTGGTAGAAGGCATAGCACAGCGACGGCGGAAACCAAGAGCACGACACACAAATAAATTATATATATAGAGATATATATATATATATATATATATATATATATATATATATATATATATATATATAGCGGGCGGTTTATGGAGGAGGCACTTTAGCGGAATGATTAGGGTTAAACTTATTTTCTTACCTCAATATTTCCTGGACATTGTTGTAAGCTCTGTAGGAATCTGGAGCCACTGGGAAATATGTATAAAGGTCTTAAATAAACAAGCGCGGGGCTTTTTGTCATTTATTATCAGAAAATATAAGTCTGTAGGCCTTAATTCGAATTTGAGGGATTAGAAATATTGCACTAGACGTCTGTGCGTTGGGGAAATGCAATTAAAAAGTAATTACTAACCTGGCGTATACTCAGAGTTGAGTGTATACCGAGATAAGTACTTTATCTAGTACTTAAGAAAGTATCCTACTTAATAATATCAACCATTGAACTTTGATCTGTTTCCATATTGTATCTAATGTATTCTTCCTGTAAAGAGAGAGAGAACAAACGATTAGAAGGGAGTTACTAGAACTTAAGTATGTCACTAATACTTATAAGTTACTTGTACACTTACACTGGTCACGAATCTTACCCAAAGGGTTGAAGAGAGAGACCCTCCTTGGGAGGCTGTTGTGTGCTGACTGATTCGCTCCGCCTTGCTTGAGGGAGGGGTGCGGCTCAGCACCGTGTGACGACTGGGTGTGACAAAGTTGCTAGCAATTACTTCTTGATTTCTTGGCAACGGATGTGTGATACCATCTTGTGATCATGGGATCCGTGCTTGCTTCAGCACAGTGGAAAGTTACCAGCTTCTATTGTGATGGTGTGAACTTCTATTGGGAGATCACACCAACACACTTACAGTTCTCTAAAAGGTTGTTATAATGGTGTAAGTTATATATGTTATTATATGGTCTATTCATAGAGTGTACAGTCGCTCAAAATTCGCTGTTACATATGTATATATATATATATATGTTAGTATAGCCAGGTAATTGATTCTCTTTTAAACAGACGAGGTTAAAGGCAACAGCAGTTTCAGCATTAAGGATTTTATTGTTACAGCTTTCAATAGTTCTAACAATTTTCCTCTGGGGTTCAGAGATGAGGTACAACAGGTTAGAAAAATTCATGGTGGATCCAACGTTTCACAAGTAAACATCTTGCATCTTCAGGGAAAGGAGAGGTAATGATTAGAATAGGGACAAGGTATCATATTTATACAAAATTCGAGGATCAAGAATAGGAAGGTGGGCGGAGCTACTGGGTGTGTGGTGGGTGTTCATTGGTGGAAGGCAGTCTGTTCGCGAGACGGGCACTAGATCTGAAGGTGGAGGGTTAGTCGACAAGAAAGGCGAGTCTGTGTCATACCAACATAGGATAGGGGTCCACAGTCCCCACAGGTGCAAATATGCTGATATATCACATGATCGTCTTTCGGTTGGTTGGTGGAAATGGGGCGGTTACGGAGGACAAGGTTGGAGGTCTTAGGAGATTTGTAGTAAATAATGAGTTTTATTTTATTGTCAGGGTTGGTGGGGAGGACGTTTTTGTGAATTATTTCTTTCATAATGGATTCGTCTGGCGTGTGGTCGGAAGACATGTAGTTTCTGTAGAAAAATGTAATGTCATTGGCCGGGTTGGTGCTTGGGGGGTCTTGTTTGTACCATTTTTCTAGGTGGTGGTTGATGGCCAATGTCTTATTGGGGAAAGTGAATGCCCTAAACGTTACCATCAGTCCATAATCGCCGCCTATGTCAGGAGAGCCCTCACTCATTGCACCACTTGGAATGACACACACAATGAACTGGAAAGGCTCACCCAGGTCCTAGTCAACAATGGGTATTCCAACACTGACGTCACCAATGCCATCAACCACCACCTAGAAAAATGGTACAAACAATACCCCCCTAGCACCAACCCGGCCAATGACATTACATTTTTCTACAGAAACTACATGTCTTCCGACCACACACCAGACGAATCCATTATGAAAGAAATAATTCACAAAAACGTCCTCCCCACCAACCCTGACAATAAAATAAAACTCATTATTTACTACAAATCTCCTAAGACCTCCAACCTTGTCCTCCGTAACCGCCCCATTTCCACCAACCAACCGAAAGACGATCATGTGATATATCAGCATATTTGCACCTGTGGGGACTGTGGACCCCTATCCTATGTTGGTATGACACAGACTCGCCTTTCCCGGCGACTAACTCTCCACCTTCAATCTGGCGCTATAAAAGATCACTATCAAGCCCCCCACCATCTTGCCCTAACTCGCGCCGACCTAGACAAACAAACCACCATACTCGACAAAGAATCAGACCCCAGAAGACTAGCTATTTTAGAAGCTCTATACATCCAAACACTCTACCCCAGCATCAACAACCAAACACAAGACCTTCAAATTCTTCCTTCAGGCAAGCGCTACAGGCATGTTGCCCCCCTTCCTCTCGCCCCGTGCCCCCCTACCTTACGCCTCCGCGCTCAGCACACAACTGACAACACCAACCAATCACAGCCACCCACAGCCAACAACCAACCACCGATAAGATCTAGTGCCCGTCTCGCGAACAGACTGCCTTCCACCAATGAACAGCCACCACACACCCAGTAGCTCCGCCCACCTTCCTATTCTTGATCCTCGAATTTTGTATAAATATGATACCTTGTCCCTATTCTAATCATTACCTCTCCGTTCCCTGAAGATGCAAGATGTTTACTTGTGAAACGTTGGATCCACCATGAATATTGCTAACCTGTTGTACCTCATCTCTGAACCCCAGAGGAAAATTGTTAGAACTATTGAAAGCTGTAACAATAAAATCCTTAATGCTGAAACTGCTATTGCCTTTAACTTCGTCTGATTAAAAGAGAATATATATATATATATATATATATATATATATATATATATATATATATATATATATATAAATAGCTGTGGGAGACAAGAAGAAAGCATATAGCGAGTGGTTGGGTAGTAGAGGGAATGAACAATTGGAGAGACAGAAATGAGCAAGGTACGTGGAGAAAAAGAGAGTGGTGTGGGGAGTAGTGAAGGAAAATAAGAGAAGAGTAGATGACGAGTTTGGAAGGAATGTGAGTGTAAAATGGAAGGAGTGTAAGAAACTGTTCTGGAAAGAAGTAAACAAAGTTAGGGAAAGTAGCAAGGGAAACAGTAAGATTGTGAAAGATAAGAATGGGCGAGTGCTAGTCGAGAAGCAAGAGAGAGTCGAAAGATGGAGGGAGTACTTCAACGAATTGCTAAATGTAAGGAATGAAGCGCCAGCAAACATAGTTGGATGGGGTAAGGGAGGGAGAAGAAGAGAAATATTGGAGGAGGAGGTGAGGATCCGGAGGTCAGAGGAGGTCATGAAAATAGTGAAGTTGTGGAAAGCACCATGAATAGATGGAGTGTGTGGGGAAATGCAGCTTTGTCTCTCTCTCTCCTATCTGTGTGGCTCTGTTTTGACCTACGATATCTGTCTGTCTGTCTGCCTCTTGTCTTTGTGGCTCTCTCTCTCTCTTCCTATTTCTCTCCTATTTCTCTCTCTTTCTCTCTCTCTCTCTCTCTCTCTCTCTCTCTCTCTTTCTCTCGCTCTCTCTCTCTCCACCTTGTTTATTTGTGTACTTCGGCGAGTCTATTTTTTTCTGCTAGTACTCTCGGTGTATTCTTTTCTCACTTTTCAATTAACAGTATTTCAAAAAAATTTGTTTTTCTTCTCCAAACCCATCTATAATATTTTCCTTTGAACCTGTAATGCTTTGTTGTTATATTTTTGAGTTGCTGATCATTTGTTATGGTAATGACTAAGGTTTTTTCTAATGCATTTTTGCTCCCTTCACCTTTCCTCTCCCAAAATGAACCAATTTTCCCAGTCGTTCTTATACTCAACAAGTAATCTCCGTCAGTCTATTTTTCCTCATTCTATGACTTCAGCAGTTTCAAGCTCCGTGTGTCCAGAGATATTGACTTTGACGTACTTTTGAAATTGGCTTCTTTTCACTCTTGCATCTATTAATTATTAATAATTGTATATATTATTTGTATTTATTTATTTTACTTTATGTTGTATTATATAATTACATATATATATATATATATATATATATATATATACATATATAGCGTATATATGTATATATATATATATATATAATATATATATATATATATATATATATATGTTAGTATAGCCAGGTAATAGATTCTCTTTTAAACAGACGAGGTTAAAGGCAATAGCAGTTTCAGCATTCAGGATTTTATTGTTACAGCTTTCAATAGTTCTAACAATTTTCCTCTGGGGTACAGAGATGAGGTACAACAGGTTAGCAAAATTCATGGTGGATCCAACGTTTCACAAGTAAACATCTTCCATCTTCAGGGAATGGAGAGGTAATGATTAGAATAAGGACAAAGCAACATATTTATACAAAATTTGAGGATCAAGAATAGGTAGGTGGGCGGAGCTACTGGGTGTAGGGTGGCTGTTCATTGGTGGAAGGCAGTCTATTCGCGAGACGAGCACTAAATCTTATCGGTGGTTGGTTGTTGGCTGTGGGTGGCTGTGATTGGTTGGTGTTGTCAGTTGTGTGCTGAGCGCGGAAAGGTAAGGGAGGGGGGCACAGGGCGAGAGGAAGGGGGGCAGTATGCCTGTAGCGCTTGCCTAAAGGAAGAATATGAAGGTCTTGTGTTTGGTTGTTGATGCTGGGGTTGAGTGTTTGGATGTATAGAGCTTCTAAAATAGCTAGTCTTCTGGGGTCTGATTCTTTGTCGAGTATGGTAGTTTGATTGTCTAGGTCGGCGCGAGTTAGGGCAAGATGGTGGGGGGCTTGATAGTGATCTTTTATAGCGCCAGATTGAAGGTGGAGGGTTAGTCGACGGGAAAGGCGAGTCTGTGTCATTCCAACATAGGATAGGGGTCCACAGTCCCCAGAGGTGCAAATATGCTGGTATATCACATGATCGTCTTTCGGTTGGTTGGTGGAAATGGGGCGGTTACGAAGGACAAGGTTGGAGGTCTTAGGAGATTTGTAGTAAATAATGAGTTTTATTTTATTGTCAGGGTTGGTGGGGAGGACGTTTTTGTGAATTATTTCTTTCATAATGGATTCGTCTGTTGTGTGGTCGGAAGACATGTAGTTTCTGTAGAAAAATGTAATGTCATTGGCCGGGTTGGTCCTTGGGGGGTCTTGTTTGTACCATTTTTCTAGGTGGTGGTTGATGGCCAATGTCTTATTGGGGAAAGTGAATGCCCTAAACGTTACCATCAGTCCATAATCGCCGCCTATGTCAGGAGAGCCCTCACTCATTGCACCACCTGGAATGACACACACAATGAACTGGAAAGGCTCACCCAGGTCCTAGTCAACAATGGGTATTCCAACACTGACGTCACCAATGCCATCAACCACCACCTAGAAAAATGGTACAAACAATATCCCCCTAGCACCAACCCGGCCAATGACATTACATTTTTCTACAGAAACTACATGTCTTCCGACCACACACCAGACGAATCCATTATGAAAGAAATAATTCACAAAAGCGTCCTCCCCACCAACCCTGACAATAAAATAAAACTCATTATTTACTACAAATCTCCTAAGACCTCCAACCTTGTCCTCCGTAACCGCCCCATTTCCACCAACCAACCGAAAGACGATCATGTGATATACCAGCATATTTGCACCTCTGGGGACTGTGGACTATCCTATGTTGGAATGACACAGACTCGCCTTTCCCGTCGACTAACCCTCCACCTTCAATCTGGCGCTATAAAAGATCACTATCAAGCCCCCCACCATCTTGCCCTAACTCGCGCCGACCTAGACAAACAAACTACCATACTCGACAAAGAATCAGACCCCAGAAGACTAGCTATTTTAGAAGCTCTATACATCCAAACACTCAACCCCAGCATCAACAACCAAACACAAGACCTTCAAATTCTTCCTTCAGGCAAGCACTACAGGCATACTGCCCCCCTTCCTCTCGCCCTGTGCCCCCCTCCCTTACCTTTCCGCGCTCAGGACACAACTGACAACACCAACCAATCACAGCCACCCACAGCCAACAACCAACCACCGATAAGATTTAGTGCCCGTCTCGCGAATAGACTGCCTTCCACCAATGAACAGCCACCCCACACCCAGTAGCTCCGCCCACCTACCTATTCTTGATCGTCGAATTTTGTATAAATATGTTGCTTTGTCCTAGCTGGTTGGGTGATTGCACCCGGTACCGACATTGACCAGATGTTGCCCTAGGGGTGGGTGAATTTCCCTGGCTTGCCACCAGGGTTCAAGTAGCCCAGGAGTGTTGAACAAACTCCATTCCCTGTCAGTTCCGTCTCACTCAGACGAAAATGAGTACCTGGATTCATGGTGGCTAAAATGAATTCAGGGGCCTGATTGGTGGCTTCCTACAACCAATCAACACACGAGACTGAGAACTTGGTTAGCCACCAGGATTGCTCAGTGGCCATTGGGCAGGCCTTCTCTCCTGTTCGCCTCGTCCCACCCATACGTTAAACTGGGTACCTGGAGTGTAAAATCGGCCTTGGCGTAGGTCGTATCACTAGGGTAAATTTGATTACTTGCTTCACCTTTCCTATATACTTCCGTTCCCTATGTGTTGTCCGTCCTGTGCCCCTCGAAAAGTATCCTCAAACTGCTGTTTCTCCAACAAAAACCAGCTCACGCAAGTTGGGTCAAGCCCCGACGCCTTCATCTCCTACTAAAATTCACTTCCTCACCCCCTACTACTTCCTCTGTACCAACTCTAGTATTCGAAGCATAAGAGTGATCAAATTACTTGCTTCACCTTTCCTATATACTTCCGTTCCGTCCGTTCCGTTATTCTAATCATTACCTCTCCATTCCCTGAAGATGCAAGATGTTTACTTGTGAAACGTTGGATCCACCATGAATTTTGCTAACCTGTTGTACCTCATTTCTGAACCCCCGAGGAAAATTGTTAGAACTATTGAAAGCTGTAACAATAAAATCCTGAATGCTGAAACTGCTATTGCCTTTAACCTCGTCTGTTTAAGAGAATCTATTACCTGGCTATACTAACACATAAATATATGTAATTAATTATATATATATATATATAGATAGTATACATAATGTATATATATATGCGGTATATTGTATATATATATAATATATATATATATATCTATATATATATATATATATATATATATGAATTATATATATATAATATATATATTATATATATATATATATATATATATATATATAATATATATATATAATGTATATATATGCGGTATATATGTATATATATATATATATATATATATATATATATACTGTTTGTGTTATTATATTATATTTATTTATTAATGTTATTTTTGTTTTGTTACAGGCAGTTTTGCGTTTGTCTCTTCATAAACACAACAATCAAATTCACACGTCTGAGCCTTCTTTGTATTGTCAGAGCAATTTGTTCCCGAATTCCAGTGGGCAGTTTGTCACAATGGAATTGTGTTTACTAAATCACTCTTTGCACCGACGCTGTTGTGGCTATGTAATAATGTACGATCACTCACACCACAGCATAGGTATTTATGTTGTTTTCTCACTTAAGGATGTGACATGTTTTAGCAGTTTATTTTGGCTATCATTGGACGATTGTATACAGCTTAGGGAGGATCTGCAGGAAATACAGGGGTACAGGCTATTTCAATCAACCCTCTGACTTCCTAATACCATTCCTAATCTGAATGAAACCGTCTATTAATTGCCAGAAAACTGACCGAAGTGTGTCATCGATCTTCAGAGGGTTAAAAGCTTAAATAAAACAAAATTGTGTATACACTTAATTTGTGATACATACAAACACACAAACAAAAACATATAAATCAATAATAAACAAATAATTGTGCTTACATTGAGTGAGTCCACTGTTTATATTTGGAAATTGGATAGTATAAGATATGTAGGACTGAATTTATTGGCTGTAATGTGCACTATAGTACAGTGATTTTAGGTAGGCCATAATTCTTAACTAGTAACCTCTATAACTCATAAGCACGACCAGAGTAATCAAACTTATATTTCTACCTTTTGGGAAAGTCAGTCTGGGAATAGGTGTGGAAATCTACAGCCTATTTGCTCTAGTCTAATTTGAGATCAAGAGGTTAGGCTTAACGATTTATGGCGTAATTTTAATGAATGGTCTATAATCGCAGGTAACCCATGAATGAAAGTTATTTTTTTTTCGAAATTTCTGGTTTCTCATTTTAACCACTCTCAAAGCGTTTTACACTTTTCCCTTTAATCTACAAATAATAATGAATGTGCTATTAATTCTCATTATTATTAATATGTTTATCATTAATGGACATTAACATATTACTATTATTAGTGCGACTTAAACATATTTCATTATAAAAGTAAAATACATAACATTATAGACACAAACAATGAAAATCAGTAAAAAGGTATAAAGAAACAACAAATTGTAGTTTGTCCTTTTTAGGAACCTTTCAAGAAACCTCCATGGTGGGATATAACACATAATAATAAAAACCTCAATGGTGGGATATAACACATAATAATAAAAACCTCCATGGTGGGATATAACACATAATAATAAAAACCTCCATGGTGGGATATAACACATAATAATAAAAAACATCCACGAAACACTCAGATAAGTGACAAATTACCCAAATTAGTGCCAGACAATTATAGAGGGGGAAAAAAACGTGATATAAAATTAATGGCCTTCTCGTGTCAGGTCGAACAAAATGATTCCGGCCATTCCAACTTCTGTAAGAAAACATTACGTCTGCATTCTTACCTCAAGTTTTGAGGGGAGGTTTTTAGTTTTCCCCCTTATACCTCCATCAAGCTTTAAACAATATCCTCACGACCTCCCTTAAAGATATATGTGTGCATTTTTCGGTAGAATAATGTCCCGGCCGAAGGCCTGATCCTTCTAAAATGCAGGCTCGCTATCACTCGTCAGGAAAACAATATGGGCATAAAGGTCTTAACATTGACGAACTAATGGGGATGAACATTTTACAATATCAAAACTAATGGGGCTAAACAGGAAGGAGACGGGGGTTCAGAAAAAACACTACCTTAGGTGACATATAGAGAGTAAACAGAAGAGGGAGTGTCACGTAGATTTATAGTTAAACTGACCACTCAGACCCTACAATTTGAGGGAGACGGTCAAGACGTAACGCTTGCTAGATCCGACTGCGCATATTTGTTTTAATTTTATTTCTGGTATTTTTAGACGACTTTATTCATATTAGGACTGGTATATGGAAGTCAGAGGGTTACTTGAGATAGTCTTTATCTCTATAATTCCCAAAGATCCTTCCTAAACTGTATAAAATCGTCTAATGATAGCCAGAATATACTGTTATATTGCGTCCTAACCTTCAATGGGTTAAGTATAGAAGAGCAACAGAACCCCAAGTGAAGGAGTGGGATAAAAGGAGAGTACAAAAAAAAAAACACGGACAAGAGGATGGAGAGACAAATAAAGTGAGTGAGGGGCGAAAATTAAGAACTTGAAAGAACGGAGTTTTTGCTGAAAATTAAAGAGTGGGGGAATAGGGTGAACAGAGAGAGTGAGATACATCATTTGCTGTCCATTTTATGTAGATACTCTTGGTAAAAAACAAAACCAAAAAAACAAAAATGTTTTAGATATAATTTATACAGTATACTGTATAAGCAAGTAACACCTAGGTAATGAAAAACAATATTTGATTTATATATTAATTATACATTAGTTTTGACATTCCTTATGTCATCATCAGACCAAAATCGAATGATAAAATTTTATTCGAATTTGTTTGTTTAATTACTAAGATATTATTTGTATGTAATTAAGCATAACATACAAACATAACCTATACCAGAATACAATGACATTTTAAAAACCCTAAAATAAACTACTTATATATACCTAGTACCCTATCTTATTATTATTACTAACACTTAATCATAAGGTGATATTGGTATCGTATAGCTTACCAGTTAAAAACACAGGAGGTTGGTGGAGAAGGCTTCAAGTGTACTGTGAGTAATGACTCGGCAATAAGGCGGGTTGAATCACCTGAGCAAGTGAACAATATTGAATAATAATTGCTATTTATTGGCAGGCAGCTTTGCCTTTTGTCGCCTTTATACATATAGGAAACAAAAAGCAATGCATCATAAATCGATGTAGCAACACCGCAGACACACACACACACACACACACACACACACACACACACACAAACACACACACACACACACACACAAACACATACACACATGCACACACACACACTACCAAACAAATTCACACAAAGAGAGAGAGAGAATAGTGAGAAATAGGTATAACGACACGAATGATA
>CM064579.1:10657165-10669665 GCA_032716605.1 Paralithodes platypus
TTTTTTAAATGTGTATATTGAGTCATGTCACTGTCAATAACTTCATTAGGGAGCTTATTCCACTCACTAATAATACTGTGGGTGAAGAAATGTTTAGTTATATCTAGGTTCGCTTTCCTGCCTGTTAGTTTTAATTTGTTTCCTTCTTTGGAACCTTCTTTGGCTATCTTAAAATTAATAGATTATTAGAATTTACGTTACTAAAGCCTTTTAGTATCTCAAAACACTCTATCAACTGTCCCTTTATTCTCCGTTTCTTAAGCGAAAACAGATCGAGTTCTCTTAATCTCTCATTGTATGGTTTATTTCTAAGGGAAAGGATTAACTATGTTGCTCTACGCTGAACGGATTCTAGTTTCTCTATGTCTTTTATTAAGTAGGGAGACCAAAATTGCACAGCATACTCCAGATGTGGCCTCACAATATTTGTATATAGTGGTACAACTATGTCGTTACTATGACAATGAAAATGTATGGAACCTAGTTCTCTATTTGCTTTGTTAGATGCTGTGGTGCATTGGCTTGTAGAAATTAGATGTTCATTGATAAGCACTCCTAGGTATTTTATCTGTGAGACGTTCTTTATCTTTCCTCCATTCATGTGGTATTCGTATTTGTTATTTTGGGAGCCTATTTGTAGTATCTGACATTTGTTTACGTTAAAGGGCATCTGCCAATATTCTGACCACTCCGATATCTTGTTTAAATCTGATTGCAGGCTACTTCTCTCGCTTTCTGGGATTATTGCATTTCCTTTCTTAGTGTCATCAGCGAATTTGTAAATTATGTTATTGATGCCGTTGTCTAAATAATTAATATATATTATGAATAATAATGGAACCAATACTGAACCCTTGGGGACTCCACTAGTCACTGGAGTCCATTCTGATTCCACTCCATTAATAATTATTCTTTGCTTTCTTTCGCTTAACCAATTCCATATCTAATTAAGTGTGTTGCCTTGTATTCCTAGGCTCTCGACCTTGTGAAGTAATTTATTATGAGGGACCGTGTCGAAGGCCTTCTGAAAGTCCAAGTACACTATATCAAGACTTTTGGTAAAATCATTAATCTTAAATAGGCTGTCATAAAATTCGATAAGGTTCGTTAGGCATGATTGTTTTGCTCTGAAGCCGTGTTGACTATTATTAATACGATTGTTATTCTCTAACAAAAGTACAAGTTCGTCTCTTATTATTGATTCTAATAGTTTTACAATAATGGAAGTTAAGCTAATGGGTCTGTTATTACTTGGTAGTTTTTATCTCCCTTTTTAAATATCGGTGTAATATTTGCTGTCTTCCAGTCAGTGGGTAATTGTCCATGTTGGAGTGACATGTTACAATTTTTGGTTAGGGGTTCGGCAACTTCATCTTTGACCCTTTTTAGTATTTTAGGGATGAATAGGTCTGGGCCGGGAGATATATTTATTATCAGTAATTCAATCTTTCTAGTGACGTTTGATTAGCTGATTTTGAAGTCAGGGAGTACATCTTTGCATGTTTGATTGGTAGCTTGTGGAGTGCTCGTGTTGGTAGCAGTGGTAACAACGGAGATGGAATAATTGTTATGAGTAGAGAGAGAGAGAGAGAGAGAGAGAGAGAGAGAGAGAACACAAAATAGGATAGCATTATATAGACAGCTCTACAAGAATGTAATTTATACTTGAATATTTCACGTTTTTGTTATTTTTATTATGTAGGGTCACAAGATGTTATGAATATTTAGGGTTAGGTAGTTGGTTTCTCTGGTCCCCGATCTTCCTAATGTTTAGCCCCATTATTGCTTAGGTTTTATGACGTTCATCCCATTAGTTTGACGATTTTAAGACCTTTCGCCCCATTTCTTTATCAATATTAAGACTTTTTATGTCATTATCATATTGTTACTGGCGAGCGAGAGTGAGTCTGCAATTAACACCTTACGAGCGGCCTATGCGGTTTATTATATGTACCGCACAGCGGGGTGTTTTTAGCCAAAATAGGGCTGTTTACGTGATCATTTTCATGCCTAAATAAGACCCAGAACGTAAAACAAGTACCTATCCCTGAAAGGGCATAAACAGAGCTTTCGAATGACACCATAACGATCCTTGTATGATGGATAGTTTTCTTGCAATAACCGTGCAACGCGAGTGCAAAAAGCAGGTAATTCGGTAGTTTCGGTACATAATTGAGTATGTAGCGAGTGAGAGAGGGAGGAGGGAGCTGAGATTTGTGTCAGTAGGTTCGCCGCGGTGGTCTGGAGCAGTCATACGCTCGCTAGTCTCCTGCCACCACTTGTCTCTCTCTCTCAGCCACATTACGTGCTGAAATTGCCACTCGACCTATGTCGAGCGCCGCCACATAGTCCAGCTTTTTTTAACTCGACTTATGTTGCTCGCCGCTAATTAAGGGTAAGGAGGGACCGGCCGGATATTTTTCTAACGAAACATAATACCGGTACAAATATATCAAAATGAGGAATCTTAGGAATGTGTTTTTGTAAGTATTTGATGGAGGTCTAGTGAGGAAATTAAACAAATCATAAATACAAATATATCAGCCAACAATATACTGTACACTTCCCTGTTAATCTTACTATTATACTGGTCATTGATGATATGGGATATTTCTATACTGATAATATCGTGTAGCATTATATAGTCTGGTGTTTTAAGTTAACTGACATGTATTTACTGTTTACTATATATTATGTATTGTTTACTCTATGTGTCTGTCTAATATGTGTTTGTCTGTCCCTCTCTCTATGTTTATATATGTGTCTCCTTTAGCGTCTCTCTCTCTCTCTCTCTCTCTCTCTCTCTCTCTCTCTATGTTTTTTCTTCTCTGTCTGCCATTTTACCTTCAAATGGTAAATTATTATGTGTATATTAATTATAATTTGTACACCTACCTTAAACCTAACCTTTTGTTTACAGAAAAAATCTCATTTAGAGCCATGTCTCAAGGATATTTGTGTTTGATTGATATGCAAAATATAGCATTATATGAGGCATTTAATGTTTAGTCAGAGAAGAAGTTCTTTGCCTTCAAAATATTAAATTCATGCACATATCACCTAATTTGTGGTGAATAATTCAAAATATAAGTAGGATTTATTATACCCTATTCATTTTTGCACAGATGATAATTTCTTGTGTGTAGAGGATTTATTACTATCTGATGACCTTCATAAAGAAACGAATCAAAAGACCTTAAAATCGTCAACTAATGGGGCAAACGCCTTAAGGTCTCCAAATTAATGGGGCTAAACATGAGGGAGAACGATCTTCAGAAGAAGAAAAACAAGCCCTACCTTAAGTATTTTTCATTGCATGTAGTTTCAGCACGATATTATTGGTATTACGAATATTGATGTCTGATTTATCACCCAAGCAAAAGTGGCAGGCACTAGTCACTAAAATGAGTTTCGTATGTGGGACAACCTCGCTCGAGTTACAGGCAACTGAAAAACCTGTGTCTCTTAAAGGAAACATAAATATATACAGTAGAATTATATTGTTATTTGTTTCCATAGTTTGTATTAAACCAAAACAAGTGTCATACTGTTGAATAGGCTACATAGGACTATGCATGATTTGTTTTACTATAATGGTTTATCTTCTAAGAACACAAAGCCAACTCTGGCTTTACAAGAATTAATAGAGGCTCTACAAAAATAAACTGTGGTCATATTATTTTAACCCATTCAGTACCGAGAACATCCTTTTCATTATATTCTGGCAACTATTAGACGGCTTCATTCAGCTTAGGGAAGATATCTACCGGTTATAAGATACAGACTATGTCAAGTAATCCTTTTGGCTAACATATATCCTTCCTAAGGTTAATTTAATCGTCTAAATGCACCTGACATCAAAGCAAAATTACGTCGCCGGTACTGTAAGGGTTAAATAATGAAACGGAGAACAATGTATATTTTCTTAACTCCTCACGTCTACTCTAAAATGACAACATAGCTAATGTTTGTTGAATACAGGTCTGATAGAAGCTATATAATAATATGTGTCATTCTATTGCAGAAGGTGACAACAATATTAGTGCACTATGTGTTATATCAACTCCATTATACTATCCCATTCTATTATAAAACACACGCATAAGATGAACATCATAACTTTCTTTGAGATGTAAAAATACAAATACAAAATACAAAAGTATATATATATATATATATATATATATATATATATATATATATATATATATATATATATGTATATCCTCTACTCTTCCTTCCACTCTCCGGTAACTGGTGATCCTTGCTCTAACACCCCAGTCAGCCTTTCTGCCTCCGAGTCAAAAGGTTTTACGGCCCAGATTTGCTGCCTTTATTTAATTTCTTGGTCCGGAATTTCCAATGCAGATCTGTTCCCTCTCCGCTGTCAGTCCAAGATTTTCACTTGGTGTTGGACTTCAGGGTTGGGAGACAGTGGTGTTAACTTGAGTGTTGATTGTTTGATCCCTTTGGATAATACTTCGGGAAATATAATGACTACTTTTCGAGTGTTCTATTATAATTTATTACATTCTAAACTATTAGCATATCATAGTTTATAATGTGTAATTTTAGAGTTGCTTACTTATATGGTTGAATTTTAACCTAGACATACTGCACATTTATGTGATTGTGAGCATATACTCCTCTTGTCCATCTTAAATGACGTTTTCGCATTCAAATTCGACAATTCAGAGTTGGAAACGTTTCTCATATTTTTGACATGCTGATTATTGTCTTATAATTATGGATATTACGAATATACATGCGATATATGTAACTACTTTATTCGATTGTATAGAATCATCCAGAGCATCAATGAAAACACTTTATTACAATTCTGAATTGTCAATATTAAATGGGAAAACGTGATTTCAAACTGGCAAAATGTATTTTTTCCGATATATACTGTATATCGAAGTGATGATTTTCATCGAAGTACGCCCATATAACATTATTTACAGACGTGCTCTACTGTTACCATAATCCCGTTAATATGTTTACACCAATTGCACACATTAACATAATACAATTAACCCGGCAAGTGCTGAAACACTAATAAAAGTTTTACCGCTGCACTGCGGAACCCCTTATATAATCCCGGTTTTTTAACGCGTACCAAAACCGCGGACTTACAGCCAGGCGGCTACAAATTGGTGCGGGTGTAGTACGACTTGGCACCTCTTGATACCACCACCCCACACGCTCGGCCCACACACAGGCAAGCGGTACACACGCACGTACGTACACACGCATTGGAGCCTACACCACCCTCACACTCTCGCCCTGATGACACAACCAGCCCTCCTTCTGGTGGTGTCAGTGGCTGTGGAAGGCAGATAGTGGCTGCCAAAGACCCTAGCTACCATTACTATGGCACGAGTAGGTATGAGGACGAGGAACTTGCACGTAAAGCACGCAAAACACGTGCAAGCAAGGGCAGTGCACAGAGTTATTGTCTTTCTGGGACACTGCCAATACCACCCAGGCAACTGCTACCACCACTACCACCACCACTGCCACCACTGCCACCACTACCACCGACGCAGGAGGCCGCCCTTGGTCTGCAGGACCTGCGGGGGCCACTGGGAAGACAGAGAAGGGCATGGGTAAAAAAACGATTACCTGTGCCACCACCACAACCAGCCGCCCCTGCCCCGTCTGCCGGCCCTTCTGCCCCTGCCCCTGGCTGTGCGCCTGCCCCTGCCAAAGGAAAGAAAGGGACGAAGAGCAAGGCGACAAAGGCGACAGGGACCACCATAAAATTGCCATCCAGGACCTCTGCTGGCCCTGCCGACGCTGCCCCTGCCGGTCCTTCTGCCCTTGCCACTGCCCCTGCCCCTGGCCCTGCCAAAGGGAAGAAAGGGACGAAAGGCAAGGCGACAATGGCGACAGGGACAACAATAATTGCACATACAGCTGGCTGACCTTGGCTTGCCAGCAACTCACAGACACAACTTCCCTCCCTCCCTCCCTCCCACAGTCCACCAACCCACCCACCAACCACACCTCTCCCATAACCTCCGTTCCCACCTGTAAACTCTCTCATAATTCGCTTTTATGTCGCATATTTGGTCTATATGCGGCATATTCCTTGGTATATGGGTGGCCTACATATGTACACGTACTTTATATAGCATGAGAGTGCTGAAAATACGATATATATACGTGATATTTCAGCTAGCACACCCTGTACTCTTCATACCTTCCCACCTAAACTCTCTACCTGTGTTCCCGCCACTAAACTCATTCAGAATTCGCTTATATGTCGCATATTTGGTCTATATGCGGCATATTCCTTGGTATATGGGTGGCCTACATATGTACACATACGTACACATATATACACATACTCTAAATAGCATAACAGTGCTCAAAATAGGATAAATATGCGGAATTATGCCCCAACCCACCCTCCCCTCCCTCTCCTCCTACCCCCTGGGCGTGTGAATATTCACCCGGGAAATCTTTCCGCGCGATGACAATCTGGCCGCACGATGCCATTCACTCCCTTTTTTTAACTACAGACCCCCCCCCCCCCCAGACATTTTATGTGGGATCAAATATATATGGCTCGATGCGCGTGAACAATCCCTACACGCTGATGTACTTTTCATCGGTATTTGCAAGGGTCGCCCAAATCGTCATACCTCCGCACAGGGATGCCTGTATACTATAGGGGCTGTGGAGCGGAGAGGTTAAGAAAAAGTTATTAGAGTAATATTACTGATTAGCACAACTCTAATGAATGTAAATGATAACCATAAAAATCTCACCGGATAAGGACCTTCATATATATTAGAACATTATTCATGTATAAGAAACATTATTTGTTCAATGTTGAATTATATAAAACATGAGTTGAAAAATATACTGGTAGGATGATTGAAAAGGATAGGTTCATTCTTCTTATTGCCATTGAGTTGATGGACTGGGGAGAAGATTCCATATACTCTTCCACGGATAATGTATACTCTGTTTCTTTTCAACTGGCGGTAGATTGCAAAGTTCTTATCAAGATTTCTCGATCAGTTATTTTGAAGATTTTGTAGTGGAATATGGTGCTAATTATACAAACGTGGCCTTAATATGCAGCAGTGACATGGTAGTTTCACATATTTCCATTAAGTATCCAGACATTATCGACTGAGTGATTCAACTTACCGTCAGATAAAATTGATGTATATATATATATATATATATATATATATATATATATATATATATATATATATATATATATATATATATATATATATATATATATACATATTATGTAAATACAATACAGCATATATATATATATATATATATATATATATATATATATATATATATATATATATATATATATATATATATATATATATATATATATATATATATACCGTATATATATATACTGTATAAATACATATATGTACAGTATATATATATATTTATATATATATATATATAATTATATAGCAATTTATGCTTTAAAATATTTATTGACACTAAAACCAAAGTTTGGCACACATACTGTACATCAGGACACCTTTTCTCGGTATGTGAAATAACTATGAATAATTAGGATGCTTACAATGTTTTCCTAAAACATCCGGACAGTAATTGTATGTATATGTCATCCATATATTATGTAATTATGGGTAAATGACGCCTGTGGCTCAGTTTGTTAGATACACAAATAATGCAATTATACTGTATACCCTTCGGTGCAAGACAGTGTGTTGAAATGGATAGAACATTGGCTCAGCGACAGAAAGCAAAGAGTAGTTATAACGGTAAGGCATTTAATTGGACCAATGTAAGTAGCGGGGTACCCCAGGGATCGGTACTAGGACCAAATATCTTTCTAATTTACATCAACGACATAGATGAGGGTCTCACCTGTACAATCTCAAAGTTTGCTGACGATAGAAAAATTGCAAATTGCGTACTCTCAAAAGAACAAGTTGACGATATGCAACACAATCTAGATAAGTTGTCATGTTGGGCCCAAATATGGCAAATGAGTTTCAATGCGGATAAATGTAAAGTACTACATATCGGATACCAAAATGAGAAAGTAAACTATTCGATCAATGGCACTCAGCTTTAAGAGTGTAGACAAAGAAGCCAATCTGGGAGTAACAATATCGAATAACCTAAAAGTTGTTAAGAAGGCAAACAATATAATTGGCTTTATAGGCAGGTCATTTGAGCATAAATCCAAAGAGGTTATCCTAACTCTTTATAATTCCTTAGTCCGCCCTCTTCTGGAATGCTGCGTTCAACCCTGGTGCTCTTATTACCAAAAAGATATAGACAAGCTAGAACCAGTTCAACGCAGAGTTCCCAAAATGATACCTAGCCTAAAGAACAAGCCATATGAGGAGCCTCTTGGAAAATTAAATTATTTCCTTTAACCCAATGCAGATTAATAGGCGACTTAATTCAAGTGCTCAAAATCATCAAAGGCATCGGCAATATGAACTGTAGTAAGTACTTCACTATCGACCAATCTAATTACACGCGGGGAATCTGTTGCAAAATTATTGGTAAATCTTTTAGCTCACACGAATCTAAGAATTTCTTCTTCAATCGAGTTGTCAACTTGTGGAATGGGCTTCCCGAGACGTTATAGACTGCAGCACCGTTTATTCTTTTAAAGTTCGCCTAGACAAATATCTTGCATCAAACCCGCTACTGACTGCGTTTGTAAATTAATGACTTTATTTAATTCCTCCAACAGATTCATCAAGGATTATTGCGCATATATATTACTAAGATGTTACTCTCTTTTTCCCAGATATACGAAAGATCACTTAAAACTGTTTTAAGTTACTAACCCATCTGTCCCCTACTAACTTCCTAATCCTGCCACGGACATTAGTTACAGGGCAGTAGTCCATTTCCAATTTCCCTTACCCACTCTAAACCACTGTTTGGACACTTGATCATCAGTGTTTTGGAGGACAAGCAGCCTAGAGGGGTCACTAGATCTGGTGTTGCTTGATTTCTTTTGTGCTCCTGTTACGACCGGCACTACGAAATAAACAAGGGCACTTAAGAATGGACTAGATGATAGGCTATATCTGCAACAACGGTACGCTAATTCCAAACCCTCGAACTATTACGCCGGTGAACAAAACACTTAAAACCCTCCAGAGTTAATCTCCTGGATAACGGGGTATCAATTAACTGGGTTTTAGTGCACTTCTACAAAGGCTTGCCGATGACGGCAAAGCCTACTCACCAAAAGGAATACTTTACGTTAATAAAATGCTCTTAAGTAATAACAATGCTTGAAGAAACTATAATAAGATTTAACAAAGGAGTATATGCTTACGTTAACTTTAGTGTGAGTCTGTACTCAACACTAACCTCTACAATGCTCTATGAAAGCACTGGAAGTCTCTTGATCTCTCCGTTAGAGACACGGAGACTACGAGGTCAGCTCATTGAAGTATGTAAAATACTTAATGGATTTGACAATGGGGATTATAGCGAAATGTTTAGTCTCAGTATGAATACAACATGCAACCATGGCTGGAAATTACAACTGAAAAGGTTGAGTACAAGAATGTGTGGAAAGTTTTTCACATAAAAGATCTGTTCTACCTGGAACAAACTTCCATCCGAAGTTGTAAACATTTCTTCAGTAGAGAGCAGTTCAAGACGAGAGTAAATAGTATTTTGCACACTCTGTAAAGAGTGTAGTGCAATAAACAGTCTCTCTCCTTCCACTTCCAGCATCTCCTCGGAATGGACCGCAAGGTCTCTGAGATACTAAATATTCCTTGTAACTCATTGTAACTATCTCACTCTCTCTCTCTATATATATCTTTCTCACTCTCGCATATATATATACACACACACACACTCCTTCTGATCCATCTTTATTGCCAGCTCGTACTTCTATGTGGAGGTAGTAAACATGATACAGCTGGCATTTCATCCTTCCCAATATCTCCCGTAATATTACGGCTCTAAATCTGTCTGTAAATAGACTGAACGGATGCCAACATGGTGTCTTTTTCAATAAAAGTCCCATATTGGTTGAGCGAACAGTTGCGGTCAGGGATATTTGAAATCCAGGTATGTGGTTATCGTTGTTCATATGGTTTACCAAACTAGATCGCCAGTGAGTTATAATTGTTCTTCCAACAAAATGCCAAACTATACTTTACCGTGAATGTACAATCCTATGAAGTTCGCACTTCTTGGAGTGATTCGAATAATCCTGTTAATGTTGTTACCTATACCCTGTTCCAAATAGGTAGTCCAGAAATCCTGAACCCTAACCTATGTAATTCAGAATGGGTTAAATACAATAGGCTGTAAATTTCCCCACCTCTTCCCTGGCTAATCCTTCCTACATGGTAGACACCTTATCTCGATTACTCTAGTCGTATGTAATTTATAGAGGTTAATGTTTAAGAGTTTTGCCCTACTTAATTTTAACAGGGTTCAATATATGTTTTCGTAGGTTCATTTATGCAGTTCGAGGAGTCAGACATGGCCAGTAGTTGTGTACATAACTGTTCAGTTATACATACTGTGTTCTAACTACATTAAGTTAGATAATCTGTCATTGAGGTGAGACGCGACATTTCATCGTCACTGTATTGTTTGTAGCTTTAGTTTATATCACTTCCATTAGTAGATTTGTTGTTGCTTGTTTTCCTTTGTATATATTCCTTCATTCTCGGGGCTTTGATCCTGCGCCCCATTTTTGGGTGTTCAGATGAAAATTGCAATGTCATTGTTAACCACTATAATAAGTAACACCCCGTTCTTAACATTAATCATCCATTACAAACCCCAATGTACTTGAATAAACTAATGAAAGCATATGGTCTTCCCGGGACACCACACCCAGAATATAAGCATCTAAACCATTACACCACCAACATATAGTGGTATAGTGGTATGTCCATATATTCGGCTTGTACAGTATGCATTCGTTTATATGAAACACCCGGGTCATTAGAAAGTTGTCAGAAATATATTAACCCTTTCAGTACCGGTGTCGTTTTTTGAAGTTTTATCTGGCTACTAATTGATTATTTTTATTGAGGTTAAAATTGGCCTCAGGCAATTTACAGGCTTCCGTTTCCGTTTTTACTACCTCATATCCTTCTTGAGCTGCTCAAAATAGTTTAAATATAACTAGAGTAAAATTGGAAAAACGTCGCCGGTACAGAAGGGATTAAAGCTAGATTCCTCCACAAGTATTTTTGCTGAAACTTTCTGTATCCTCATTCATAGTCTACTTTTCCATGACTATCCTGACCTAACTTTTATCCCAGTATCAGTAAAAGGGCGGGGAACCACAAACGGCGACGTCTATTTAATTTTATTATAGCTACATTTATAATATTGTATTTAGCTTAGGAAGGATATCATGTTAGTTACAAAAAATAAATGAGATAGTCTTTAGCTTTTTAATTGGTAAACATTATTCCTAAGCTTAATAAAATCGTCTAATAATTGCCAGACTATAATGCAAAGGATGTCACCGGTAAAGACAAAGGGTCAAAATAATTACTCCTATGCGATAATTTCTGTTTAAATCTTCAACATAGCTTCACTTCGAAAAGTATGCCCTAGTTTCTGTTTTATGAAGACTGCTAGCCCCACTCTTCATATGTAAGCTGGATATCAAAGACTTTCTTCATTCATCTTCTGGGACATGTCACAGAGAATGTTTTGTGGCATTATTAAATGTTTTGAACGTCATATTTTCGAAAACCTCCCTCTATTTTCCATTAAAAGACATCCTTTGGGATGGAAATGAATTATTTTCAAGGGAATAATTCTGGCTCGTATTAATTTTCACCGTTGGAGTGACGTAAATAGGAGTTTATCTGGATCATAACCTTATTTGGTGCAAGGCGGGTCGTTGTGGATCTTCCTGTTCCACTACGCTAACGTGGACATTATAAGAAGCTTCACCCAATTATTATGGCGATTATAAGACACTTCACGTCACTCAGGTGTCCATTTTTGTTTTGTTCTATGTGTATGAAGGAAGCAAAAGGCAAAGCCGCCAGCAACAAGTGTCTTCTCAAAATGTGAAAGAGTGATGGTCACTACTATATTATTATTATTATTATTATTATTTTTTTTTTTTTTTTGGGGGGGAGTGTATTGGAAAGAAGTGTGGTGTGTTTGTTTAGTGCAGTGAAATTAATAGGAGGAGGTGTTTGTGAGCGGTAGCTGGATTACTCGCTATACCTCGCTACGAAAAGTCGACACCTAAATTACACGACATGGCTTAATATTGGCAAAATAAATGGGGCGAAGGATCTTAAAATCAGCAAACTAATGGACCAAATGTTTTAAATTCTGAAACTAATGGGGCTAAACATGAAGGAGAAGGGGGTTCAAAAGAAAAACAAATTTTCCCTTAAATTCATTCTTCTATCTCGATTTACGTATCTTCAGCCTAGTTTCCGATACCAGTGAAAAGGATGCCAGAAAAGTTGCCGGAAAAAATAGTGGTCCTCTCGTGT
>CM064579.1:10674665-10879665 GCA_032716605.1 Paralithodes platypus
GCTGGAGGGGATAAAGCAACCAATTAATCCCCTCACCCTCTCTACTATAATATACCAAGCGATGTTTGGATTTAGGCATTGTTTTATAGTTATTTCCATAGTAAATAAACACATAGCTGAACGCGCCATATTCTTGCTAACTCATCGCAGCTTTATCTGTGACACTTTGAAGATTATGACGCATTTATAGCAGTTTATTCTGGCTATCATTAGACGATTTCATACAGTTTCAGAGGGATCTGTGAGAATTATAAGGTTAAGACTCAAATAACCCTCTTGAGTTCCATACATCCTTCCTAACCTTAATAAAAGTATCTAATATTAACCAGTACACAAACTATAAAGGCATATTCGGATCTTTGAAATGGTTAATGGGGCGAAAGGTCATAAAATCGCCAAACTAATGGGGCAAACGTCTTAAAATCTCAAAACCAATGGGGATAAGCATGAGGAAGAAAGGGGGCCAGAAAACGACCCCATCCCCTTAAGGGGGGTGACCTGCTTTTTGTTATTTCTGTCCTTTTCTATCTTTCTCTGGCTTGTATCCATTCGGCCCCATTCAGGCAACTATTTTAAGACGTTTATCCCCATGTAGGTGTCGATGTCTTCCTGGCGAGCGATAGCGAGCCAGCATTATACGAAGAAATCCGGCTTCGCCGGAGAAATGTTTCTATCGAAAAATTTACAAATTTAGCCTGCTGTCAAACAAAAATGAAAAAATATGCTGACTCGCTACCGCTCACCAGTAAAAATTTTACACCTGGATGGGGATAAACGTCTTAAAACAGTAGGATGAATGGGGCTAAATGGATACAAGTCAGAGGAAGATAGAAAAGGACAGAACAAACACAGGTCACCCCCCTTAACGCCATTTGTCAAGTTACTTCGTAGTGGAAGGGGGCATTGTGGCATGGCCAAGGGAGGCATGTCTTGACAAAGTAGCCTGGAGACGTTTCTGTCATGACCATCCTTTAGCGGGGGTTTCCCAGGGAGAAACAAGGCGTCGGAGATGATGATGATGATGATGATGATTTCGTCCATTATCGGCACTGCGAAGACAAATCATTGTTTAACCCTTTTGTATCGGCGACGTTTTTCTTAATTAAATTCGAACTATATGTGGATGATTGTTTGCAGTTTAAGAAGTATTTGTGGTAGTAAGAAGAGTTAAGTAAGATAGTTTGAAGCCTGTTAACTGTTGGAGATCCTTCTTATGCTGAATAATATCGTCCTATAGTTAACAAACTACTATGTAAAGGACGTCGCAGATACTGAATGGGTTAAAATTACAAGCTGAATGTTTCAAAAATGGCCATGTAATGAAACGTAATGAGTAGGAGCACCCCATCCTTCCCCAGATCACCACCAATAATATTGTTTGATTAGTAAGTGAGCTCAAGACACACACACACACACACACACACACACACACTCTCTCTCACTCTGCTTTATCTCTCTCTCAGTCAATATAAGAGAAAATGGGAGGCAGCTGACACACACACACACTCACACAAACACAAACAGAGAGAGAGAGAGAGAGAGAGAGCATTCCAAGAGGTCAGCAGGCATCTTGGGAAAGAGGCAGGAATGTTGATCCAGGAACTTCGGCCCAAATGTTCCTGTGTTAAAGAGAGAGAGAGAGAGAGAGAGAGAGAGAGACAGAGAACGTACAAAATTGTCTTCTCCACATACCATTATAACTTGTACCGCAAGATTTCGAAATGTATATTATGTGGGAATAAATAACAAATACAATTCTCTACTTCGTTCAATATTTTCCCAGCCGAACATAAAATCAGCAGGAACAAAACTATATTTGTTCTCTGCTCAGTTCAGACAATTATTCTGTTTTCGTTTTTCTCAAACCGCGAGTTGCAAAAAAATAAAATGGCAGCATACAACAACCAATTGTCTCCCCTTTCTCTAATGGTAATTCAGTCCAACATGCCTCACTAATTGTTACGAACAAAATGGTCCTTAATCCTCTCACGTTCTTGACGCAATTTTGAGCCTATTAGGGATACTTTAAAGCCTTTGTTACCATCAGGGTTATTTAGAAACCTTTAGTTTACTTACTTCAACCTCTGCAGTTGTCTTTGAGTTAGCTGTGGGCAGAAAACTAATTTTGGAGAGGTAATTATAAGAGTGAGAGAACTATATTTATTATTGCTAATCTGGCAACCTCTGCATCATAAAAACGTGAAAGGGTTAATGGGCTGCTAGACCGCGTCTATTGTGCAACGAGAGGTAGAGGTGTAGGAGTATGACCCCTATACTAGAGATACTCGAGGCTCGAGCCCGGCTGAGAGTATTCTATCACACACACACACACACAAACAAACAAACACACACACACGCAAAAATGGTACAAGGCGAGATGGGTATCATATGGTTCACCTAAGCTGATGGCTACCTAAGCCTTCGGGCGAGACGGTACCGTCTATAGTGAGAATGGTACCATACAGATCCACCCTAAGCCTTCGTTTCCGATGTCGCCAATTGGTTAAAATACAGACTACACACACATCCACAGCCATTTCAACAGTACATAAATACACTTAACATGCATTTCACGCAATACATTCCCAGTTAAGGAGGCGCGATAATAATGAGCTTAGCTCGCATTGCGTGGATTCCCCTTGACGAACAAGTAACTGAGTAACACCTACACTAAAGAATGTCCCATATACTATGATTCCCCCAAGCTGTCTCTACTTATTTTATATCCTTCTTTTGTTCTCTACCGAGGATTACCTCCCATTGTAGTAGGCTTTACCTGACCCTACCTGTACGGACCCTAGGCCGTTTCGCCTTTACCCTTTTCAAACTCCTCATTTGATCTCTTCCGACGTTTGCCATTCCATTCTAATTGGCTTTACCTGACCTACAGTCCGTTGCCCCATTAACCCATTTCCAATTCCCTCATTTAATCTCTCCCAAGGATTTAACTCCCATTATTAGCCTCACCTGACCCTACCAGAACAGTTTTTGTATGTATGTATGTATGTTTGTTTGCATATGTGAGCGTTTATGTATACGGGCATGTGCACACTTACTGCATGTTCTTATGTTCTTATATATGTATATATATGCGTATGTATGTGTGTACGTATGTGTATATATGTATGTTCTGTATATATATATATGTAAAATAAATGTGTACTGTATATGCACTGTAAATCACTTACTCTCATGGTTAATTTATGATAATTTGTATTTGGCACTAGCATAATTATTGTATTAATTTCTTTTTTTAATGTAAAGTATATTATACTCACACATTGTAAACTGAGCTTACCATTTTCATATCTGTACATCTCATGTTCATCCACTAAATTGTAAAATGTGTATTTTCAGCTCATGAGGCTGCCATTCTTTAAAAAACCGTTTATTATTATTATTATTATTATTATTATTATTACACACACACGCAAAACCTTTCTCAGAACAATTACTTTCAAATTAGCGTCGCAAAACATATTCGATAATCATGGACTGGATTTCATTGTGTTGTATTATTTACCATTCTCCTTCCTTTCCGTCCTGTGCTAGGGCAAATATATAAAAGGGCTGGTCCATCTCCTTGTCTGGTCAAAATGGTGCAGCAAAATAAAAAACAACTGTGTTTAAGTGGTGGGGGAGGGGGGGGGGGAGGCTTGATCCACTTCTCACTCATGTTTATCCTCATTACTTTTGAGATTGTACGACGTTTGACCCATTAGTCTGGCCGTTATATGGCCGTTTGCCCTATATCTTTGTCATTTTTTAGACACTTCCTGCCACTTAGGTGTCGCTTTTCTTCAGGCGAGCAAAAACGAGCTTGCAATTTAGTAGAAATCGGCGTTTTCCCAGGGAGTTTGTCTACCGAAATAGGCATAATTTTATCTCAAAGGTGTGTGTGTGTGTGGAGGGGAGGGGGCGATCAAGTTGATGGAGGTCTAGGGAGTAAACTAATTCATTATAGAACTACCCTTAAAATACTGACATTATTCCAACATGGAAACAGTTTTCAATGTACGGTCCCGACAGTTTCAACTCTCGGTGGACTCCTCTTCAGGTGTAAATTAGTAGGTGTCATATTAGCAATTGTTCTGTCAATTAATTCGGGCGATTGTAGTTTACAATTGTTACCTTCAATATGTGCATCATAATGTTCCTGTGTGTGTGTGTGTGTATATGTGTGTGTGTGTGTGTGTGTGTGTGTGTGTGTGTGTGTGTGTGTGTGTGTGTGTGTGTGTGTGTGTGTGTTTAAATTATAATATTATAAGAATACCATACATATTTAATTGTCATTCAAGTGTTAGATAATAATTTCTGTCATTATTTACTGTAGTTAAGAGGGGGTTTTCTGGACCCTTCTCCCTCATGTTTGGTCCTATTAGTTTTGAAATGTTAAGACATTCACCTCATGAGCTTGACGACTTAACACCTTACGAGCGGCCTATGCGGTTTATTTATATGTACCGCCCATGCGGGGTGTTTTTAGCCAAAATAGGGCTGTTTACGTGATCATTTTCATGCCTAAATAAGACCCAGAACGTAAAACAAGTACCTATCCCTGAAAGGCCATAAACAGAGCTTTCGAATGACACCATAACGATCCTTTTATGATGGCTAGTTTTCTTGCAATAACCGTGCAACGCGAGTGCAAAAAACATGTAATTAGCCACTTTCCCGATACAATTCCTTATATAGCGAGTGAGAGAGGGAGGAGGGAGCTGGGATTCGTGTCAGTATGTTCGCCGCGGTGGTCTGGAGCAGTCATACGCTCGCTACTCTCCTGCCACCACTTGTCTCTCTCTCTCAGCAACATTACGTGCTGAAATTGCCACTCGAGTTATGTCGAGCGCCGCCACATAGTCCAGCTTTATTTAACTCGACTTATGTGGTGAGCCGCTAATTAAGGGTTAAAGACCTCTTGTGCTATGTAGGTGTCGATTTTTTTCCTGGCGAGTCTTAGCGAGCCTGCATTTCAGGTGGAACCGGCTTTCGGCCAGGGTTTTCTTCTACCGAAGAACGCACAAATTCTATCTTGAAAGGGAGTCTTAGGGTATTTTTCAAGCTTGATGGAGGTCTAGGGATGGAAAAACACAATCATAATAAGTAGATAGATAAAAAAATAAATTAATTAATACAAATCTCCCCTTAACCCCTTCACCACGATGATGCCTTGTTACCATTTTCTGGCTAAAATTAGACGAATTTATGCGATTTAAGAAGGTCCTGTGTTATTCATAGATCTTTTTGAGATCGTGTTTTCCCCTTTGAGTCCTAGAGGTGGACTATAAGCTAAAGAAAATCGTCTAATAATAACCAGAATATGATGACAATTACATAATGGTGGTGCAGGGTTCAACCCATTCAGTACCAGGGACGTTTTTGTTATCATATTCTGGCAACTATTAGATGATATAATTCAGCTTAGGAACAGTGGGGGATTTAGGGGGAGGGGGGGGGGGGGGGTGGCGAGTCGGCCATGGTCTAGGGCCCCGCGCCCCCAAGGGGCCCACACCTTTAGTAAAAAAATAAAAAAAAATAAAAAAAAAATAACAGTTTGCATTTTCGGTTATTAATTTTTGTTAGCGATTACCCCATTCCCAGTACTATTGGGATTAATGGCATTATGAGTTTTAGAACATAAAATAATGGATATTAAATGTATAATAATTGCGTTATATTTATATTAAAACCGTAAAACGAGTAACCCGTTTACCTGGTACTGGTAGAAGAATGTTTTTATTAATCCCTGATACTATTTTTTTAACACTATATTATTGATTATTGGGAATCTAGGACTCTTTCCTCAATTTCTCTCACTGATCCTCACTTATAAATACCTGTGATTAAATGGTTATGTTAGTGGCACTGCCTATGCCTTGTATTTTTTCTAAACCAATTATTATTGATAGGTAGTCTATGGATAGTAGGCACCTCTATAGCACAGAGCTCGGCACGCTCGTTTCCTAGCCCAAACGAGATGCAAGAGGAGCAGATAGTTCCCGTAGGTGGAGATGCAATTTTGTATGCCTACAGTAGGTATATGGAATCTAGACCCATGCTAATCAATCTCCTTAGTCCTTAGGCTGCTTGCCTACATTAGCTTAACCCATTCAGTACCAGTGCCATCCTTTTAAACAAAATCTGGTTTCTTTTAGACGATTTTAATATATTACAAATGTATAATAGCCTACTGTATATGTCAATATATATTTTAACTATATAATCTATTATACTATTTGTTATGAAAACTAATTTTCTCCAGCCCATTTTCCAATCACTTACAATACCGTCTTGCATTAGGCTGAGTAGAGAGGTAATAAGTTACAATTATAGTCTGTAGTCTTGGACAGTAGTTTACAATTTAAAGGTGGTTGGATCATGCTAGTCTAAAGATAAATATAATTGGCAATTGTTACGCTGGCCAGCTTGCCAAAATGTACTCGTAACTCGCTAGCGCTCGCCAGGGCAGTGAAATGGGCTATAATAATCGTAGAACGATGTTCTTTCTTTCTTAGTGTTCATGTTGTCACAGACAGATCAGTGGTGGTCTTTATTCTTGTCTGGAACACTTGGAAGTATTTTATATCATTGATAGAGTATAAGATATGTTGTGTGAAGTTGTAAGGAGAAAGAGAGCGAGAAGCGAGGTGGTAATATGTGTGTGTGTATGTACGTGTGCCTCCCTCGCTCGGGCGGAGGTTCCCATGCTCTTGATAGGCCGGCGGGCCTGGCGCGTCATATGACGCCTGCTCTTCATGACGTAGTCGTCTGTGATTGGAGGCCGCTGTCCTAGTAAGGTGCTGGGGGGCTCCTACCCGCGTGTCTCCTTCAGAGCTTGGCATGGCGTGCTTGGTCCTAGAAGTCCCTTGCAAACTATCCCCAATCTAACCCCCTGTACTACTGTTTCTCTCTCTGAACTTCTTCTTTTCCAATACTTCTTATCTTTATTCAATTACTTATCCCTTCTGGTTCTGCATACGACTTCCATAGTCGGCCAGTCGTATTACCAGCACCAGTTCTCACATATTTTTTTTTGCACTAGCTTTAGGGATTATTAGAGTCATAGTCACATGGTAGCATAGTATTGGGGTGCCTCTAATTATTGAGCTGTTCTTTCCTACTATTTAATGCTAGACAGTGGAGGGTATCTTTGGTCATTGTCTGAGTTATGTATGTGGCAAGTCAGAGCCTGTACGACTTCGACGAAGCTAGCTAGCCTGTAACCCAAATTTTTCCTTTGCGAGTGTAGCAGTATACAAGTGAAGGGCTTTTGCCTACTCTTACTTATATGCTTGCTACCTCATTTTTGTTGACCTTTGTGGAGCGCCAGGGTAAGGCCTCCTAGTCACTTAACGTAACATAAGGGAAATCTGTTCAAGGGGAGACAGTAGGCTACGAGCATGCTTGCGCTCTGCCTAGGTTCCTGGTACCTTTTATGCCACTGCTAGACTTTATTAGTGAGAAAGACGGCATTGTGTTTATTAACTTTAATTGCGTATGCTTTAGATATTATTCACGCCTTATTTTAGCCTAGGTTGATGCATAGTGCACAACCCAGTTTGGCTGTTACGTTGGATAAGGAAGTACTGTTTTGAGTGGCTCTTATTAGTGCTGTCACAGAGTTGTTGCACTCCCTTGTTTTATATATATGTATCCTACTTGTTGGTGTATTTAAGATACACACTTTGGTGTCCTGCCCCTTCATTATTTCTGTTCTATATTCGACGAGCATCTTAGAGCATCAGACGTTTTCAGAAGATTCCATATCTGATTGCTGTAGGACTAGACTTCCAGTGTTTTCATAGAGCATTGAAGAGTTTAGTGTGGAGTTCAGACTCGCACTAAAGTTAACGTAGGCATATACGCCTTTATTAAATCTGGTTATAGTTTATTTAAGCATTGTTATTACTTGAGAGCATTTTATTAACGTAAATTACTCCTGTTGTGAGTAGGCTTTGCCGTCACCGGAAAGCCTTTGTAGAAGTGCACTAAACCCAGTTAATTGATACCCCGTTATCCAGTAGATTAACTCTGGAGGGTTTAAGTGTTTTGTTCACCGGCGTAATAGTTCGAGGGTTTGGAATTAGCGTACCGTTGTTGCAGATATAGCCTATCATCTAGTCCATTATTAAGTGCCCTTGTTTATTTCGTAGTGCCGGTCGTAACACAATGCAATCATGCATTAATTTTCAGCAACTCGTTCTAATTTCTATGACACAATGTTAATGACAATTTTCACATTGAAAACTTGATCAAATACATACATACATACATACATACATAACATTTTAAGACTGAGTGTTTCACACATAAGTGCAGTTTCAGTCTCTTGTCCTAATGGCGGCGTTCCAGGCAACCCTGTTAAGGGCTGCTTCACTTGTCAAGTTCTTGGATTTGAGATCGCCGCGTATAGTCCGATCCCAGGTCTTCCTCGGTCCACCCCTTGGTGCAGCTCCCTCCACAATCACAGACCTGCATTTTTTCACCCAATTTTGTTAATCCATTCTCTCCACATGTCCATACCATCCCAGTCTACTTGTACGCATCACCTCGCTAATACTCTTTATACCTAAACGTCTCCCCAGCTCAACATTTGTTATTCTATCCTGTAGCCTGGCCCCACACATCCATCTCACCATTCTCATCTCATTACGCTCCATTCTGTTAACATCCTCTACTTTAACGGCCCATGTTTCTGAGGCATACGTCATTGCACTTCTAACACATGAGGCATACACCCTTCCCTTCAGGGGGAGAGGCATTCTTTTCATGGTCAGGATTGGCATCAGTTCTCTGAACTTCCCCCAGCCACACCTATTTCTAGCAACAGTGGCAGCTTCGGCCCCACCACCGGCAGAAATGGTATCTCCTAGGTAACAAAACTTGTTCACCAGCTCCAAAGACTCATTTCCAAAATTCATGCCACAGGATCATCACTTAACACAAGCTAGCCTTTACACACTACGCACTCAAATTTCTCTATTTCTGACTTATCCTCCGGCAGGGGCCCCTTTATTCTACTACAGCACTTACTCCCATGGTGTACCCAACATCGACAGATGCTACATTGAATTGAGTTAACGCCCACTCCCTTTCCACACACTGCACAGGGGTATGCACCGCTCTTTTCCACATTGCCTCGTCTCAATCTACAATGCATAACCTTGGTTTTGTTAATATTGACTCTTAAACCCTTGCTCGCCATGCTCTCTCTCCACTCTCTGAATTTGGCCTCAGCATCTTGCATACTGTCAGCTATTAGGACTAAATCGTCTGCATAAAACAGTTCCAACGGGAGTCCGCCTCTAAAAACTCTAGACATTGCCTCCAAGACCATAATAAAGAGGAGGGAGCTTAACACTGAACCCTGATGGACTCCAACACGGACTGCGAAATCATCACTCAGTACACCCTTCACCCTCACCGCACTTCGCGAATCCTCATACATCTTCATTATCACACGCACCAGCCACTCTTCGACACCAAGTTTCCTCATAGCCCACTGCACAACATCTCTAGGCACCCTATCAAAGGCCTTCTGCAGGTCTACAAACACAAAGTAAAGATCCCTGCCTTATAGTAAGTATCTTTCCTGTATCTGCCTGACTATGAAGATAGCATCGATTGTACCCCGTCCTGGCATAAAACCAAACTGCATATCATCAATGGAGATGCTTTGCCTGATCAAACCCTCAAGGACTCTCTCACAGAACTTCATGATTTGGTCAAGCATTTTCAGGCCCCTATAATTTCCTCTATCTAGCGCATCCCCTTTTCCTTTGTATATGTTTATTATTATACTTTTGAGCCAATCCTCTGGGATTTTCTCATCTTTAATAATGGTGTTTATCAACTCAGTGACTAAGTTTACACCAGTCTCCCCTTAGGCTTTTATTATCTCAGCGACAATGTCAGAGCAACCTGGAGCTTTACCGTCCTTCATTTTATTGATTGCGTCGCGCACTACAGCTGGTGCTATCAAAGGAGGGGGCCCAGATATTGGTTTTTCGATACTAAGCTGTTCTTTATCCCATTCAAACTCTACATTTAGCAATCGTTCATAGTGTGCCTTCCATGCTTCTCTGATTTAATTTTCTGCATACACATTCTTCCCATTATCGTTTATAACACACTGTTCACCCATAATATCCCTACTGTCATTTTAAAACTCGCCTAGCTAGGTTGAAGATCCCATTGGGATTGTCAGTGTTACACACTTGTTGGAGGACCGGGTCCTTAATGCGATTTTTAGCATTGTAAATAACGCTTTTGGCAGTTCGTTTAGCTGCCTGGTATTCCTCCTTGCTGCCTCCTTTCTTCCATGCTTTGAAGCATCTCCTTTTCTCTTTCCCAGTATGTTCTACCTCATCGTTCCACCACCAGGAGGCGTTATTCCTGGGGTGACCCTTTGTCAGTGGCAGCGATAAGGCTATGCTTAAGAAAGTTCCATTGACTATTTACATCGTTAGGCCTAGCTTCCTTATTTCTATTCATTTCCTCCAGTTCAAAGTCAAATATTAATTATTTTCTATGTTTCACAGAAGTTCAAAGCCTCATTCGGCAAAACCAACAACTGATCTATTCCCATAGCCTAGCTACATACAGCAAAACCTGCAAAATATGCATTTTTTTATATTTTTATCAAAGCAGACGGACTCAATCAATATTGTCAGTGTTATCGTTGTTGTACATAGATCTATGGATAATTTTGTATATCTATATGCATCTGCTATTTTAATTTACTCGTTACAAAGCTAAGCAAAATAAAGTGATCCCTAGGCTATTGACAAAATGATTCATATGTATATTGAATTAGCATAAAATTAGGTTCAGTCGCTCATGTTGTGTCAAATAATACTTTGACTATCATGAGTGAGAAACACTATGGTCATATTAAAACCACTATAAATTACAGGATTTCACTCCCGCCATAGGCCTCAAAATGCCTCTAAAAGTACTACATTTTCCAACATTTTCTTGGGGGGGGGGGGGGGCTTACAGTGCCCTCCCAAACCCCCCAGCTGTAGGGGAACGCTTCGCTCGTCACCCCCACACCCATTCACAGGGGCCCCGCATAACCCCAGTGCCTAGGGCCCCATAACATGTAAATCCGCCCCTGCTTAGAAAGGGCCTCTAGTAATAATGAGGTATCAAACTATCTCACTCAACACTTTTAGCTACCACAGATCCTTCTTAAGCTGCATAATATCGTCTAAATATAGTTAACATTAAATATAAAACACGTCGCTAGTCCTTGAAGGGTTAAGAGGGATGGTCTTATTTATTTCCTAATTTTATATATGTGTTATCACTATTTTAGTGTTGTCTCTACACCTCCACCAAACTTTAAATACACATCCATTAGATCAACATTCTAGATTAATTTATACATTTTACGGAAGAAGAATGTCCCGGCCGAAGGACGATTCTTCCAAAATTACAGGCTCACTATCGTTCGCCTGGGAAAAAATCGACACCTAAATAGCACGAAAGGTCTAAATATTGACAAATAAATGAGGCAAAAGATCTTAAAATTTGAAAACTAATGGGGCTAAACACGAGGGAGAAGGGGGACCAGAACAACTACCAATCTCCCCTTAACATTGCCTCAAAACTAGCGCCCCAAACCCGACCCCCTCTCCTTCCCTCAGCCTGGTTGTGTGGGTGTGGGTGTGGGTGGTGGTGCTGACGTCAGAGTATAATGCCACTGTCACACGAGCGCTTTTTCCGACAATTTTCCATGAGTAAGTTTTTTTCTCGTATTATTTCGGGATATTTTATCGGTAATTAGGCCGATGGTAGATCACGTTAGGCGGCTGAATTCTGATAAAGTGTAGTTATTTAAGCTTCCAGACCATAATTGCCCGTAAACATTGCTCGAAAAAGGGCTCGTGTGACTCCGGCTTAAGGGGGTAATGCATGTTTTTTGGTCTATATATTTAATTATTAATTATTGTTTTAGTTCCCTCGCTAGACCTCCATCAAGCTTAGAAAACCACACCCTAGACCCCCTTTCAAGATAAACTTGTACATTTTTCGGTAGACAAATTTCCCGGCCGAAGGCCGGTTCATTTCAAAATTTGAGGATCGCTATCGCTCGCCAGGGAAACATCGACACCTAAAGGGCACGACAGTTCTTAATATTGACAACAAAATGGCGAAAGGTCTCAAAATCGCCAAACTAACGGAACGAACGTCTTAAAACCTTAACTTTAATATGCTAAATCCATGAGGTAGAAGGGGGTCCAGAAAAAGCGAGTACTACCCCCTTAAGGTTATTACCCTGGTTAGAATAACCGGAGGGCCCCCCTGAGTAATAACCGGAGGGCCCCCCTGAGTAATAACCGGAGGGCCCCCCTGAGTAATAACCGGAGGGCCCCCCTGAGTAATAACCGGAGGGCCCCCCTGAGTAATAACCGGAGGGCCCCCCTGAGTAATAACCGGAGGGCCCCCCTGAGTAATAACCGGAGGGCCCCCCTGAGTAATAACCGGAGGGCCCCCCTGAGTAATAACCGGAGGGCCCCCCTGAGTAATAACCGGAGGGCCCCCCTGAGTAATAACCGGAGGGTCCCCATGAGTAATAACCGGGGGGCCCCCCTGAGTAATAACCGGAGGGCCCCCCTGAGTAATAACCGGAGGGCCCCCCTGAGTAATAACCGGAGGGCCCCCCTGAGTATTATGGGTTTCTTCTTCTTTATGTAACGACAAGGCTAGGGCACTCTTATTGGAGTACATACACCAATGTCTATGATAGGTTTGTTCAGATCGAGGACGTTCCTTTCCATTGATATTATGGGTATCATTCGATGATTTCATTCGGCTTTGAAGGAATCAATGGGAGTTATATTTGTTATTTAATATATTTGATTCCTAGAGGGCTTTTCTGATTTGAGTGCAATCATACAGTGTTGGCTTGATTACTTATAACATAATAGAATTACATGGACTGATTTGAAACAACAAATATATTAATAGCTTTAGGTAGCAAGTGGTATTGTCGTTGAAATCTTGATGTTGTTAAAATTAGTTACAATATAATTCTAATCATTATATTTATGGATTTGTTTTATGTTGGTACTTGCCTTCCTTTGCATTCCTTCACTACCAGATGTCTTTCCTGTTTCTCTCCTCTATTCTCTTACCTCTCCTCTCATGTATCTGTCTTCTTTCTTATCATAAAGTTACCAGCCTCACCTATCCATTTCTTCTCATCATCTGCCTCCCCTTCCTTCCTTCTTCTCCTCTCCACATCCCTGCCTCTAACCTATCCCCCCCCCCCTCCCCCACACACGTATACTCTCTCTCCCATAAAATATTCCGTCCTCACCTCCCCCCCATTCTCTCCTGTCTTTGCCGCTAGTCTCGTCTCCTCCTGACTTCCCTTCTCTCTTTTCTGTTTTCTTCTCTCCTTTCACCTCCTCTCTTCTCTTCCCTTCTTTTCACCTGTCTTCGTCTCCTCTCCTTTCTTTTCCTCCATTCTCCCCTTGCCTCCCTTCCTCCCACCCCGTCTCTTTTCTTCTCGTCTCCTCTCTTTTCCTCCCTTCTCCCCTTGCCTCCCTTCCTCCCACCCCCTCTCTTTTCCTCTCGTCTCCTCTCTTTTCCTCCATTCTCCCCTTGCCTCCCTTCCTCCCACCCCGTCTCTTTTCTTCTCGTCTCCTCTCTTTTCCTCCATTCTCCCCTTTCCTTCCACCCCCTCTCTTTTCGTCTCATCTCCTCGCCTTTCCTCCATTCTTCCCTTTCCTCTCTTCCTTTCACCTCCTCTCTTTTCCTCTCCTCTCCTCTCTTCTCTTGTTCCCGTCCACCTCTCCTCATCCAGCACAGCCACTAGAAGCCCCGTGTTAGGTGTCATAACCAGGCCTTCCATCAGAGCTATGTTAAGGCACTACATTGGTAGCCCCCCCCCCCCCCCTAGCCTTTGAGAACCTCCTCTATATATGATTAGGAGGGGCGTATAAATATATAACCCCCTTCACTTTCATTCACTCCCACACTCCCACTCACACACACATATATATATATATATATATATATATATATATATATATATATATATATATTATTATATATATATATATATTATATATATATATACATAATATACTGTATAATATACAGTATATATATATCTATATATATATATATAATTATATATATATATATTAGGGTGGTCCTCACATAATTATAAGGTAAAATTTCGAAATAACAGTTCCTTAGGTCTCAACCTTTCATTAGGTTTCTTTGGGTCTAGAATGCATGCATACAAAATTTTGTTTAATTTGAACACTATTTGGAGGTGTCACATGAGGCCATTCCGAGTCCCCCTCGTGCATTTAAGATGTAGTGAGTATTAGCCCCTCAATGGTGGGGGGATCGTAGTTGCCCATAACCTACTCATTGTTGCCCGGTTTCTGTGGACATCAGGGTGGCCTTTGTAACAAATGGGAACCTCTTTCGGTGTTCCTAGATGACTTGCAAGAGGAACTGATGCTGTTCTTCAGTTATGGTGAGGAGGGCATTATACGCTTGCATTAGGGCGACTGCTCTCTCTGCAAAATCGTTGACCACCTTGATGTTCTGAAAGGTCTTGCTTGCCTCTGCAAATTCCGGCAGATCCTTCTACTTTTCTGGATCCCGGTGAAGGAACTTCTGTGACACCCCAAAGTTGTCAAGAAGCTTGATGGAATTACTAGTGACAAAATCTGCCAGAGTCTTTCTTTCAAGATTTGTGGGTGTCAGATCCAGTTGTATACGAGGAGGAGGATTTTCTTGACCTTTATCTTTCAAG
This sequence comes from Paralithodes platypus, assembly GCA_032716605.1. Classification (NCBI taxonomy): domain Eukaryota; kingdom Metazoa; phylum Arthropoda; class Malacostraca; order Decapoda; family Lithodidae; genus Paralithodes; species Paralithodes platypus. Next base: position 10,689,451 of record CM064579.1, read on the forward strand.
GCTGTAACTGTGGCTCTCTTCACATCAGCAGGCACTTGTGAATCAAAGAGACCCCAAATCACCAAATTCTCACTAATATACCAGAGATGACGGCAACATGTCTTGGTGGTGTGTTTCTTCACAGGTATATCACCATAGGTCATTAGCTTGTAAAGAAAATGTAGGTCATTGGCTGGGGCTTTTATGGATAAAGGGGCTTCAAACCAGGCCTTTACATACAGTTGAACAGCAAAGGCTACAAACTTCCTCAAACTTATCATCTCTGGTCCTGTCAACTTGAACTGTTTATGAAAAAGCAGAACTTTTATGGCATAGATTGAACGTGCCATCCAGGGGGCCCGATGGAGTGCCCTGTCTCCCTGAACTTAATGCCTTGAGGAGGACTGCCACCAAGTATGATGATGGTTAACTCCAGAAGCTCTTTGTAGTCATCATAAAGTTGCAGGTTCTTCAATTGGCCTATGCAGAAATTGATCATCACCTCTACTTCAGAAGATGTGAATTGGTCTTGTACTGTCTTTGGTAGTTCACCTCGGTCAAGAACACCGAACTGATCTTTTGCAATGGACTTTCACACTTGTTGAAATCTTTTAAAGATATTGATATCTGGGCCAGACGAAGCTGCACCCATGCAAGCAGAGAAGGCTGCATCAGCTGCCAACTCCATAATGTGGTGGCGACAAGCAAAATGGATAATGTTCCGGCCCATGTTCTTTTCTAAGAATTTGCAGGCTCCATTAGTGTGGCCAGTGTTGCTGGATCAAATGCAAGTCCCATGACACGGTCTGTCAAGTTCCAATCTTCCAATGAATCAAACACTGTTTGTGCTGTAGCCTCTCCTTTACCAGTAGTAAGCTGTGGAACTCCCAACAGCTTAGTTGTTTGTCCTCCAGATACAAGAATGGGAAGACGATCCACCTTCTCTTTTCCAGTCAGACTGGGGACCACTTTACCATCCCAATGGACCACCAGTTTTGAGTTTGCTTTGAAAGCAGCCTTAAACCACTGCAGAGATCTCTTTTCGTCTGGCTAAGCGACCTCGACGAAGGGAGCTTCTATTGGTGGCCAGTCCCAGAAGGTTGTGACCCAAGGTATAAGCTGTTGCAGCTAAAAATTAAGTACCTTTCTGTCACTTACTTTAGTCCTGTCCAGAGCAGCAGCAACCTCTGGTGAGATTATGTTAATAGGTCGAGTAGAAAAATGCGTCTTATATTGTCGTTTTGTTAGAGATGGCGTGCATGATTCACTGCTACTACGTGATGAATGTTGCTCCAGATCTACCTTTGTATACCTTTCCTTCATTATTTTTTCTTCCTCCAGTTTCCGCTCCTCCGATCTCTTCCTAAGCTTGTGATTTCGATCTTCCTTTAATGTCAAAGCAATATCAACTCCACCCATGTATCCTCGCCATTCCTTCTCTCGTTGAGCCTGAAGAAATTATCTTATCTTCGTCAATTTTAATCATTGCCAAAGTTTGAGCATGGGCAATGTCAAAATGGTCAGAAAATGAATCTTGAAAAACAGTTTCTTTAGCAATTTGTGGGACTGATCGTATATTTTTACCTTTCAGTAACTTTCGCCATGTCTCAAACAATTTCTCCACTTTTTCTCGGGCGTGAAAGTCTGCTGATGTTGGGATCCGTGCTTTTTTACATAGGTCAATTACTTCTGTTCCTGTTTCCTTTACTGCCTCTCGAACTGAAAGCTTTCTTTCCTTGTGCAGGAAAAAAAAAAAGTGTCTCAGGACAACACCATTGGAGGGCAGCTTCCTCGCACTATTTTTTTCCAATGGCTGGCCCACCAACCACACTTCAGCAATAGATCTCGTAGACAATGCCATGATATTTACCTGCGAATGAAATTATTGTATTACCTGCACAGCTCTAATGTACTGTGTAGTTGATGCTTAGATTCCTTTGAACCTGCTCGCCTGATTAGTCTTCTATCCCAGATAGGCTAGGATATGATCGTATGAACTGATCAAGATCGTATGATCTGAACGAGATCGAGAAAATATTAACCCCCATGTGACACCAGTAAATATTATCCCATCGATTCAAAATTTCAAGCAGCTTAATGAATCGTTACATGGAACAAATCTAGGGGGTGAGATATTTTGAAAGTCAACTTTTGGTTCTAAGCACCACCCTAATATATATATATATATATATATATATATATATATATATATATTATATGTATACTGTATATTTATATATATATAATGTATATAAATATATATATTTATATATATACAGTATATATATGCAGTATATATATATATATATATAAATATAAATAAATATATATATATATATATATATATATATATATATATATATATATATATATATATATATATATATATATATATATATTGTCACAATGACCAGGGTCTATAGGGTCTTTTAGGAGTAGCTAGACTTTAGTGGCATCTAGCTGTCTCCTATATGCAGCTGTGCCAAGTCTATTAGAAAGACCTGGTATTGTGAGTTTCACTCCGATACCCTTCTAATTGCACATGTCTAGTTTTGCCGTACCTCTAAGCATTTTTGTCTGAATAAACATTAGTGTAGAATGAGCCAATAGAGTGTCATCAGTTTCGGGTTGAAATTGACCGTGGCAACGTTGGCTTGCAAGTGAGGGGAGGAAGGAATGTTGCTCCAGTCTCGAGGGGGGGAAGGCGATGGTGCTGGCACCACGAGTTTAATTAATTACGTGACCATTGCAAGTTTAGTTGTGTTACAATATCAAGATATACTTTATTTTATCTGCCACGCTGTTTTAGTCAATATGTTAACACAGGAATACGTTAGTATAAGTTATTCTTGTGAAGTGTCTTAGTGTTATCATATCGTGTGGTGATATATTGCAACTCCTTAGTTTGAGGGTGGCTCCCGCCAGCCACGCGAGTTCTCGCCATTCTCTGCTAGACGGTCAGATGATAAGGTCCTGTCCCCTCTCTCTTGTGGGCCAACCAGTCTGACCCTTTTGTTTGTCCTTGCTTGCACAAATATTAAGGTAACGTAATTAACAGAGAATCCATGATTTTTTTTTTCTTTTAATTATTCTTTTCCTCTGATCAGCATTTTATTATAGTTCCATTTTTATCATATATTCTGTACCTCCGGTGGCTTACTTCTGGATCCGTGATAGGGAGAGCTGGGAGGCTTGCCGGGGTCCTTAATGAAAAGCACTGTTAATCCCATAGACAGTCCACACACACACACATCCATACCCCCTACATATTTTTCCCAGTGTTTGTGCTTAGGACCCGGTAATAACCTTGACGGTTCTGCCTCAGCGAGTGTGTTTGTTCCCTATCTCGGGTTTCGAACAGAGGCAACGGAGTGTTTAATATTAATTAGAAATCCAGCTTCAGTCTGGACCCCCCCCCCCCATAGTTAAGTGAGTGTGGGAGGTGGACTCTCTAGAGTTCATTGTGTTTTGTGCTGTATCTCACGGAGGGGGGGGGGGGGGGGGGGCAGGTTGAAGTAAGATATATTGGTGTGATATTAGGTGTGGTCAGGGCAACCTGCTTCCACTAATATCACCCCGAGGTTAGTAGTCATATTAGGACACTGCCTTGTATTGTTAGTTCATTATTATATTTATACAATATTATTATGTGCAACTCTCTTGGGTTGAGAGTGGATTACCGTTGGCTGGAGTGCGCACGGTTTAGTACTGTCGAGGGCGCGCATAGCCTGTTATGCTCGAAGTACATCTGCACTTTTTACTTTTCTTTCTTTGATGTCTGCTGGTAGCCTATGTATTTAACTGTTTTGATTATCCAACCCAGCATTGCTAATCCCGGTGTTAGTTTCGAGTTCTCGTAGCTAGTAAGTTACATGATTATTTCTGTTCTACATATTATTCAGAATAGGAGCAGGGCAGTGTGCACCTTAATCCCTGAGAAGAGTCTGGACGCGTTTATAGTGCTCTTACCTGTTGCGTCGTGGTGTTGCTTGGTAGAGAGACAAGGTGCATTTGGTTTAGTAATTATTTTCGTATACCGTCTCTAAGCAACTGAGGTCCAGATTCGTAACAATATATATATATTTATACATATATATATATATATATATATTAGGGTGGTCCTTATTTATAGAGGCAAAAATTAAATTTAGATTTTTTATAATATCTCCTACCCTTCAGTTTTGTACCTTTAGAGATCAAATGGATGTGTGTAAAATATTGTATGGATTAATTAATATTTAGAGGTTGCACAACGACCATGAAGTTTCACACAATACTCAAATTCCGCATATACGTTTAACTATAGGCAAACCAGACTTGAAGCTTTCAAAATGTATATAAATTGTTAAAACAAAATTAGTTAACATAATTTAAGAGTCTTAGCCACAGATAATTAAGATATTACGATATTAAAACATCTCGAAACATAATATATGCAAATAGCCTATGTACAAGTAATCAAACAATGAATAAATCAATAAAAGGATTTATCATATTTAAATATCTGTGTGACCAGGGTATGAGACGAGGACCCAACTCTTATGTACCCCACCAACCTCTTTCTCCAACCACCACCCAGTAGAAAAATGTTATGATAATTGTACTCTGTATCTCACTCCATTCACTGGTGTCCAAGAAGGGTGGATTTTCGGCTATCTGGAAACCGTTGACGATGTGCTGCGACTACTTGGAGGCGGTACTGTAGTTTGTCCTCATCCTTGGTGAGTAGTCTGTTATACTTTTGGATGAGTGCCGCACCTCGGTCTGCATTGTCATTGGTGACTAATTCCTTGGTCAATATTGTATGCCTTCTGGAAGTCATCTCGTGAGTTCCAGGAGTCTGGGGGTTCACACAGGTATCCGATCGGAAGACTCATCTTCTTGAAGAAAGCTAGTGTTCCTTTGGTCACAAAGTCTTCCAAACCATGTTCCTGGATAGCTTCAGCTGCGACTCTCACTCATTTGGGAGGGTCCAGGTTGCTCGCTCAGGGCCATTGCCATCAAGCTCTTGGTGCTAAATGAAACAACAGGATAAGAAGAAGCTAAGTGCCACTAGTTCTTCCGACAAATACCATTGATGGGAGCTGAATTTTTGCAATGTGGCTTTTGAAACTGCTTTATCAATACTTCTATAGGCATGGAGGGTTTTCAGAAGCTCCAAGTCATTTCGGAGAGCAGACATGGGAAGGGGAGCCTCAATCCAGTACTTCACATACACAGTAGCAACAAAGTTGGACATCCTACGCAAGCCCTGCAAGTCTCTTTGAGTCATGAACTTGAATTGTCCACGGAACATCCACACTTTCAGCGAGTATATTACCTTTGACATCCAGCGAGCATGATGCATTGGTCCAGGACGAACAAAATTAACTCCTCTAGATTGGGTTCCTCCAAGGAAAATCAATGAGAGCTCCAGAAGTTCTCGGTAGTCGTCCCTCAGATCAGATAGTTCTTCCAAAGCCTTCTCAGTCCAGAAAATCACTTTGGCTTGATTGTCTTGGATGACTAGTGCGACCTCTTCATGATCAGCGCCAGTTTTGGACCAGAAGTGGCTTCCACACCTGCAGTTGCTCCCACACCACCATCGTCTTCTTCATTGGACACCTCTAGACCACTGCTACTTCCTGTACTTGACGACTCCATCTGCAGAAATTGGAAAGAGGTTGATCCCGCCTGTTCAGATCGAAGCTTCCTCTCTTCTTGTACTTTCCTTTGCTTGGAGGCTCTAATTTCTCTCTTTGTCAAGGAGACATCCACTGGACCCATATTTCCTCTGCGGCCTGGTTCTCTTTGGCCAAGAAGGAAATCTTTGTCCTCCTGAATACGAATGGTCGTTAGAGCATTGGCAGTGGCCACATCAAACAAGTCCTTTAATGTGTGCATGAAAACCTTTTCCTTCTCAATTTGGGGAGTTGATCTCCGATTTTAGCCCTTCTTCAACTGCTGGTTTTCTAGTATACAGTTTTTGTACCTTAGCAATGGAATGGTCTTTTCGAATTATCGGGATGCGGGCTTTTGCCCAAAACTCTATCACCCCATCAACTATGGCAGTGGCACTAGTATGAATTGTTAGTTTGTTCTCTTGATGGAAGTGAAGGAAGTTGCTGAGGACTTCGCCTTTTGATGGCAGCTTGGTTCCTGTCAGATCATCTTTAGTACTGACTAGGTAAATGTTACGTCTACTTTGCATAGCCATATTGTCACTTATACAATATGTAGTCTTATGCACTTGTAGACTTTTAGTCTTATACACATACTACTACCTGGAACAGTATTTTTCACTTTACACTTTCAAAAACACTGCAAGCACTTTAACACATTTGATAACCTGCAAAGAAAAAAATAATCCTGAGAAAGTACGATTTTTGGAAATATGACAAATTAGTGAAACTTCATGGTCGATGTGCAGCCTCTAAATATTGTTTCAATTTGTTTATATATTTTTTCCTGGGGTGGGAGCACAACATATACAAACACAGTTTTTAAGGACCACCCTAATATATATATACATATATATATATATATATATATATATATATATATATACTATATATATACAGTATATATACCGGTATATATATATATATATATATATATATCCTGGGTCATATTTACATTTTGGATCATCTTAGCGGCTTTGTACTGCTTATATGAGTAATTTGTAATTTTGTGTTGCTAAAAGATGATGTCACATGAGCTAATTTTCTGGCTATTTCCGATGAAGATTTGTTATGTCTTACAACTATGAGGCTCTTTTGCATTGGAATCGGAAACTAGATCGAAGGTATATTACATTAGATAGGTTTAGTTTTTTCAGAACCTGAATTTTGAAGCTGCCAGAATACAAGGGCTCTTAAAATTGTTCGTGTGACATCTTCTTTACAAAACAGTGGTCATGGCAACGGAAGCTGTGAGGTAGGGAACAGACAAACAGACTTTACGTACTGTATATGGTTAGTCAGTCAAGGACCATGGTTGTTATAATATGGCCGGCCCTTGTGAGTCTGTTTATACTATTGTCTTATGTTATGACAAGGACAAGCGAGAGCAACGCTGTGTGTGTAGGTTTGTTATAATATGGCCGGCCCTTGTGAGTCTGTTTATACTATTGTCTTATGTTATGACAAGGACAAGCGAGAGCAACGCTGTGTGTGTAGGTTTGTTATAATGTGGCCGGCCCTTGTGAGTCTGTTTATACTATTGTCTTATGTTATGACAAGGACAAGCGAGAGCAACGCTGTGTGTGTAGGGTTGTTATAATATGGCCGACCCTTGTGAGTCTGTTTATACTATTGTCTTATGTTATAACAAGAACAAGCGAGAGCAACGCTGTGTGTGTAGGGTTGTTATAATATGGCCGACCCTTGTGAGTCTGTTTATACTATTGTCTTATGTTATGACAAGGACAAGCGAGAGCAACGCTGTGTGTGTAGGTTTGTTATAATATGGCCGGCCCTTGTGAGTCTGTTTATACTATTGTCTTATGTTATGACAAGGACAAGCGAGAGCAACGCTGTGTGTGTAGGTTTGTTATAATATGGCCGGCCCTTGTGAGTCTGTTTATACTATTGTCTTATGTTATGACAAGGACAAGCGAGAGCAACGCTGTGTGTGTAGGTTTGTTATAATATGGCCGGCCCTTGTGAGTCTGTTTATACTATTGTCTTATGTTATGACAAGGACAAGCGAGAGCAACGCTGTGTGTGTGTAGGTTTGTTATAATATGGCCGGCCCTTGTGAGTCTGTTTATACTATTGTCTTATGTTATGACAAGGACAAGCGAGAGCAACGCTGTGTGTGTAGATTTGTTATAATATGGCCGGCCCTTGTGAGTCTGTTTATACTATTGTCTTATGTTATGACAAGGACAAGCGAGAGCAACGCTGTGTGTGTAGGTTTGTTATAATATGGCCGGCCCTTGTGAGTCTGTTTATAATATTGTCTTATGTTATGACAAGGACAAGCGAGAGCAACGCTGTGTGTGTAGGTTTGTTATAATATGGCCGGCCCTTGTGAGTCTGTTTATACTATTGTCTTATGTTATGACAAGGACAAGCGAGAGCAACGCTGTGTGTGTAGGTTTGTTATAATATGGCCGGCCCTTGTGAGTCTGTTTATACTATTGTCTTATGTTATGACAAGGACAAGCGAGAGCAACGCTGTGTGTGTAGGTTTGTTATAATATGGCCGGCCCTTGTGAGTCTGTTTATACTATTGTCTTATGTTATGACAAGGACAAGCGAGAGCAACGCTGTGTGTGTAGGTTTGTTATAATATGGCCGGCCCTTGTGAGTCTGTTTATACTATTGTCTTATGTTATGACAAGGACAAGCGAGAGCAACGCTGTGTGTGTAGATTTGTTATAATATGGCCGGCCCTTGTGAGTCTGTTTATACTATTGTCTTATGTTATGACAAGGACAAGCGAGAGCAACGCTGTGTGTGTAGGTTGTTATAATATGGCCGGCCCTTGTGAGTCTGATTATACTATTGTCTTATGTTATGACAAGGACAAGCGAGCAACGCTGTGTGTGTAGGTTTGTTATAATATGGCCGGCCCTTGTGAGTCTGTTTATACTATTGTCTTATGTTATGACAAGGACAAGCGAGAGCAACGCTGTGTGTGTAGGTTTGTTATAATATGGCCGGCCCTTGTGAGTCTGTTTATACTATTGTCTTATGTTATGACAAGGACAAGCGAGAGCAACGCTGTGTGTGTAGGTTTGTTATAATATGGCCTTTGTTATAATATGGCCGGCCCTTGTGAGTCTGTTTATACTATTGTCTTATGTTATGACAAGGACAAGCGAGAGCAACGCTGTGTGTGTAGGTTTGTTATAATATGGCCGGCCCTTGTGAGTCTGTTTATACTATTGTATTATGTTATGACAAGGACAAGCGAGAGCAACGCTGTGTGTGTAGGTTTGTTATAATATGGACGGCCCTTGTGAGTCTGTTTATACTATTGTCTTATGTTATGACAAGGACAAGCGAGAGCAACGCTGTGTGTGTAGGTTTGTTATAATATGGCCGGCCCTTGTGAGTCTGTTTATACTATTGTCTTATGTTATGACAAGGACAAGCGAGAGCAACGCTGTGTGTGTAGGTTTGTTATAATATGGACGGCCCTTGTAAGTCTGTTTATACTATTGTCTTATGTTATGACAAGGACAAGCGAGAGCAACGCTGTGTGTGTAGGTTTGTTATAATATGGCCGGCCCTTGTGAGTCTGTTTATACTATTGTCTTATGTTATGACAAGGACAAGCGAGTGCAACGCTGTGTGTGTGTAGGTTTGTTATAATATGGCCGGCCCTTGTGAGTCTGTTTATACTATTGTCTTATGTTATGACAAGGACAAGCGAGAGCAACGCTGTGTGTGTAGGTTTGTTATAATATGGCCTTTGTTATAATATGGCCGGCCCTTGTGAGTCTGTTTATATTGTCTTATGTTATGACAAGGACAAGCGAGAGCAACGCTGTGTGTGTAGGTTTGTTATAATATGGCCGGCCCTTGTGAGTCTGTTTATACTATTGTCTTATGTTATGACAAGGACAAGCGAGAGCAACGCTGTGTGTGTAGGTTTGTTATAAATATGGCCGGCCCTTGTGAGTCTGTTTATAATATTGTCTTATGTTATGACAAGGACAAGCGAGAGCAACGCTGTGTGTGTAGGTTTGTTATAATATGGCCGGCCCTTGTGAGTCTGTTTATACTATTGTCTTATGTTATGACAAGGACAAGCGAGAGCAACGCTGTGTGTGTAGATTTGTTATAATATGGCCGGCCCTTGTGAGTCTGTTTATACTATTGTCTTATGTTATGACAAGGACAAGCGAGAGCAACGCTGTGTGTGTAGGTTTGTTATAATATGGCCGGCCCTTGTGAGTCTGTTTATACTATTGTCTTATGTTATGACAAGGACAAGCGAGAGCAACGCTGTGTGTGTAGGTTTGTTATAATATGGCCGGCCCTTGTGAGTCTGTTTATACTATTGTCTTATGTTATGACAAGGACAAGCGAGAGCAACGCTGTGTGTGTAGGTTTGTTATAATATGGCCTTTGTTATAATATGGCCGGCCCTTGTGAGTCTGTTTATACTATTGTCTTATGTTATGACAAGAACAAGCGAGAGCAACGCTGTGTGTGTAGGGTTGTTATAATATGGCCGGCCCTTGTGAGTCTGTTTATACTATTGTCTTATGTTATGACAAGGACAAGCGAGAGCAACGCTGTGTGTGTAGGTTTGTTATAATATGGCCGGCCCTTGTGAGTCTGTTTATACTATTGTCTTATGTTATGACTAGGACAAGCGAGAGCAATGCTGTGTGTGTAGGTTTGTTATAATATGGCCGGCCCTTGTGAGTCTGTTTATACTATTGTCTTATGTTATGACAAGGACAAGCGAGAGCAACGCTGTGTGTGTAGGTTTGTTATAATATGGCCGGCCCTTGTGAGTCTGTTTATACTATTGTCTTATGTTATGACAAGGACAAGCGAGAGCAATGCTGTGTGTGTAGGTTTGTTATACTATGGCCGGCCCTTGTGAGTCTGTTTATACTATTGTCTTATGTTATGACAAGGACAAGCGAGAGCAACGCTGTGTGTGTAGATTTGTTATAATATGGCCGGCCCTTGTGAGTCTGTTTATACTATTGTCTTATGTTATGACAAGGGCAAGCGAGAGCAACGCTGTGTGTGTAGGTTTGTTATAATATGGCCGGCCCTTGTGAGTCTGTTTATACTATTGTCTTATGTTATGACAAGGACAAGCGAGAGCAATGCTGTGTGTGTAGGTTTGTTATAATATGGCCGCCCTTGTGAGTCTGTTTATACTATTGTCTTATGTTATGACAAGGACAAGCGAGAGCAACGCTATGTGTGTAGATTTGTTATAATATGGCCGGCCCTTGTGAGTCTGTTTATACTATTGTCTTATGTTATGACAAGGGCAAGCGAGAGCAACGCTGTGTGTGTAGATTTGTTATAATATGGCCGGCCCTTGTGAGTCTGTTTATACTATTGTCTTATGTTATGACAAGGACAAGCGAGAGCAACGCTGTGTGTGTAGGTTATAATATGGCCGGCCCTTGTGAGTCTGTTTATACTATTGTCTTATGTTATGACAAGGACAAGCGAGAGCAACGCTGTGTGTGTAGGGTTGTTATAATATGGCCGACCCTTGTGAGTCTGTTTATACTATTGTCTTATGTTATAACAAGAACAAGCGAGAGCAACGCTGTGTGTGTAGGTTGTTATAATATGGCCGACCCTTGTGAGTCTGTTTATACTATTGTCTTATGTTATGACAAGGACAAGCGAGAGCAACGCTGTGTGTGTAGGTTTGTTATAATATGGCCGGCCCTTGTGAGTCTGTTTATACTATTGTCTTATGTTATGACAAGGACAAGCGAGAGCAACGCTGTGTGTGTAGGGTTGTTATAATATGGCCGGCCCTTGTGAGTCTGTTTATACTATTGTCTTATGTTATGACAAGGACAAGCGAGAGCAACGCTGTGTGTGTAGGTTTGTTATAATATGGCCGGCCCTTGTGAGTCTGTTTATACTATGTCTTATGTTATGACAAGGACAAGCGAGAGCAACGCTGTGTGTGTAGGTTTGTTATAATATGGCCGGCCCTTGTGAGTCTGTTATACTATTGTCTTATGTTATGACAAGGACAAGCGAGAGCAACGCTGTGTGTGTAGATTTGTTATAATATGGCCGGCCCTTGTGAGTCTGTTTATACTATTGTCTTATGTTATGACAAGGACAAGCGAGAGCAACGCTGTGTGTGTAGGTTTGTATAATATGGCCGGCCCTTGTGAGTCTGTTTATAATATTGTCTTATGTTATGACAAGGACAAGCGAGAGCAACGCTGTGTGTGTAGGTTTGTTATAATATGGCCGGCCCTTGTGAGTCTGTTTATACTATTGTCTTATGTTATGACAAGGACAAGCGAGAGCAACGCTGTGTGTGTAGGTTTGTTATAATATGGCCGGCCCTTGTGAGTCTGTTTATACTATTGTCTTATGTTATGACAAGGACAAGCGAGAGCAACGCTGTGTGTGTAGGTTTGTTATAATATGGCCGGCCCTTGTGAGTCTGTTTATACTATTGTCTTATGTTATGACAAGGACAAGCGAGAGCAACGCTGTGTGTGTAGGTTTGTTATAATATGGCCGCCCTTGTGAGTCTGTTTATACTATTGTCTTATGTTATGACAAGGACAAGCGAGAGCAACGCTGTGTGTGTAGATTTGTTATAATATGGCCGGCCCTTGTGAGTCTGTTTATACTATTGTCTTATGTTATGACAAGGACAAGCGAGAGCAACGCTGTGTGTGTAGGTTTGTTATAATATGGCCGGCCCTTGTGAGTCTGTTTATACTATTGTCTTATGTTATGACAAGGACAAGCGAGAGCAACGCTGTGTGTGTAGGTTTTGTTATAATATGGCCGGCCCTTGTGAGTCTGTTTATACTATTGTCTTATGTTATGACAAGGACAAGCGAGAGCAACGCTGTGTGTGTAGGTTTGTTATAATATGGCCGGCCCTTGTGAGTCTGTTTATACTATTGTCTTATGTTATGACAAGGACAAGCGAGAGCAACGCTGTGTGTGTAGGTTTGTTATAATATGGCCTTTGTTATAATATGGCCGGCCCTTGTGAGTCTGTTTATACTATTGTCTTATGTTATGACAAGGACAAGCGAGAGCAACGCTGTGTGTGTAGGTTTGTTATAATATGGCGGCCCTTGTGAGTCTGTTTATACTATTGTATTATGTTATGACAAGGACAAGCGAGAGCAACGCTGTGTGTGTAGGTTTGTTATAATATGGACGGCCCTTGTGAGTCTGTTTATACTATTGTCTTATGTTATGACAAGGACAAGCGAGAGCAACGCTGTGTGTGTAGGTTTGTTATAATATGGCCGGCCCTTGTGTGTCTGTTTTACTATTGTCTTATGTTATGACAAGGACAAGCGAGAGCAACGCTGTGTGTGTAGGTTTGTTATAATATGGACGGCCCTTGTAAGTCTGTTTATACTATTGTCTTATGTTATGACAAGGACAAGCGAGAGCAACGCTGTGTGTGTAGGTTTGTTATAATATGGCCGGCCCTTGTGAGTCTGTTTATACTATTGTCTTATGTTATGACAAGGACAAGCGAGTGCAACGCTGTGTGTGTAGGTTTGTTATAATATGGCCGGCCCTTGTGAGTCTGTTTATACTATTGTCTTATGTTATGACAAGGACAAGCGAGAGCAACGCTGTGTGTGTAGGTTTGTTATAATATGGCCTTTGTTATAATATGGCCGGCCCTTGTGAGTCGTTTATACTATTGTCTTATGTTATGACAAGGACAAGCGAGAGCAACGCTGTGTGTGTAGGTTTGTTATAATATGGCCGGCCCTTGTGAGTCTGTTTATACTATTGTCTTATGTTATGACAAGGACAAGCGAGAGCAACGCTGTGTGTGTAGGTTTGTTATAATATGGCCGGCCCTTGTGAGTCTGTTTATAATATTGTCTTATGTTATGACAAGGACAAGCGAGAGCAACGCTGTGTGTGTAGGTTGTTTAATATGGCCGGCCCTTGTGAGTCTGTTTATACTATTGTCTTATGTTATGACAAGGACAAGCGAGAGCAACGCTGTGTGTGTAGATTTGTTATAATATGGCCGGCCCTTGTGAGTCTGTTTATACTATTGTCTTATGTTATGACAAGGACAAGCGAGAGCAACGCTGTGTGTGTAGGTTTGTTATAATAATATGGCCGGCCCTTGTGAGTCTGTTTATACTATTGTCTTATGTTATGACAAGGACAAGCGAGAGCAACGCTGTGTGTGTAGGTTTGTTATAATATGGCCGGCCCTTTGTGAGTCTGTTTATACTATTGTCTTATGTTATGACAAGGACAAGCGAGAGCAACGCTGTGTGTGTAGGTTTGTTATAATATGGCCTTTGTTATAATATGGCCGGCCCTTGTGAGTCTGTTTATACTATTGTCTTATGTTATGACAAGAACAAGCGAGAGCAACGCTGTGTGTGTAGGGTTGTTATAATATGGCCGACCCCTTGTGAGTCTGTTTATACTATTGTCTTATGTTATGACAAGGACAAGCGAGAGCAACGCTGTGTGTGTAGGTTTGTTATAATATGGCCGGCCCTTGTGAGTCTGTTTATACTATTGTCTTATGTTATGACTAGGACAAGCGAGAGCAATGCTGTGTGTGTAGGTTTGTTATAATATGGCCGGCCCTTGTGAGTCTGTTTATACTATTGTCTTATGTTATGACAAGGACAAGCGAGAGCAACGCTGTGTGTGTAGGTTTGTTATAATATGGCCGGCCCTTGTGAGTCTGTTTATACTATTGTCTTATGTTATGACAAGGACAAGCGAGAGCAATGCTGTGTGTGTAGGTTTGTTATAATATGGCCGGCCCTTGTGAGTCTGTTTATACTATTGTCTTATGTTATGACAAGGACAAGCGAGAGCAACGCTGTGTGTGTAGATTTGTTATAATATGGCCGGCCCTTGTGAGTCTGTTATACTATTGTCTTATGTTATGACAAGGACAAGCGAGAGCAACGCTGTGTGTGTAGGTTTGTTATAATATGGCCGGCCCTTGTGAGTCTGTTTATACTATTGTCTTATGTTATGACAAGGACAAGCGAGAGCAACGCTGTGTGTGTAGGTTTGTTATAATATGGCCGGCCCTTGTGAGTCTGTTTATACTATTGTCTTATGTTATGACAAGGACAAGCGAGAGCAACGCTGTGTGTGTAGGTTTGTTATAATATGGCCGGCCCTTGTGAGTCTGTTTATACTATTGTCTTATGTTATGACAAGGACAAGCGAGAGCAACGCTGTGTGTGTAGGTTTGTTATAATATGGCCTTTGTTATAATATGGCCGGCCCTTGTGAGTCTGTTTATACTATTGTCTTATGTTATGACAAGGACAAGCGAGAGCAACGCTGTGTGTGTAGGTTTTGTTATAATATGGCCGGCCCTTGTGAGTCTGTTTATACTATTGTCTTATGTTATGACAAGGACAAGCGAGAGCAACGCTGTGTGTGTAGGTTTGTTATAATATGGACGGCCCTTGTGAGTCTGTTTATACTATTGTCTTATGTTATGACAAGGACAAGCGAGAGCAACGCTGTGTGTGTAGGTTTGTTATAATATGGCCGGCCCTTGTGAGTCTGTTTATACTATTGTCTTATGTTATGACAAGGACAAGCGAGAGCAACGCTGTGTGTGTAGGTTTGTTATAATATGGACGGCCCTTGTAGTCTGTTTATACTATTGTCTTATGTTATGACAAGGACAAGCGAGAGCAACGCTGTGTGTGTAGGTTTGTTATAATATGGCCGGCCCTTGTGAGTCTGTTTATACTATTGTCTTATGTTATGACAAGGACAAGCGAGTGCAACGCTGTGTGTGTAGGTTTGTTATAATATGGCCGGCCCTTGTGAGTCTGTTTATACTATTGTCTTATGTTATGACAAGGACAAGCGAGAGCAACGCTGTGTGTGTAGGTTTGTTATTATATGGCCTTTGTTATAATATGGCCGGCCCTTGTGAGTCTGTTTATACTATTGTCTTATGTTATGACAAGGACAAGCGAGAGCAACGCTGTGTGTGTAGGTTTGTTATAATATGGCGGCCTTGTGAGTCTGTTTATACTATTGTCTTATGTTATGACAAGGACAAGCGAGAGCAACGCTGTGTGTGTAGGTTTGTTATAATATGGCCGGCCCTTGTGAGTCTGTTTATAATATTGTCTTATGTTATGACAAGGACAAGCGAGAGCAACGCTGTGTGTGTAGGTTGTTATAATATGGCCGGCCCTTGTGAGTCTGTTTATACTATTGTCTTATGTTATGACAAGGACAAGCGAGAGCAACGCTGTGTGTGTAGATTTGTTATAATATGGCCGGCCCTTGTGAGTCTGTTTATACTATTGTCTTATGTTATGACAAGGACAAGCGAGAGCAACGCTGTGTGTGTAGGTTTGTTATAATATGGCCGGCCCTTGTGAGTCTGTTTATACTATTGTCTTATGTTATGACAAGGACAAGCGAGAGCAACGCTGTGTGTGTAGGTTTGTTATAATATGGCCGGCCCTTGTGAGTCTGTTTATACTATTGTCTTATGTTATGACAAGGACAAGCGAGAGCAACGCTGTGTGTGTAGGTTTGTTATAATATGGCCTTTGTTATAATATGGCCGGCCCTTGTGAGTCTGTTTATACTATTGTCTTATGTTATGACAAGAACAAGCGAGAGCAACGCTGTGTGTGTAGGGTTGTTATAATATGGCCGACCCTTGTGAGTCTGTTTATACTATTGTCTTATGTTATGACAAGGACAAGCGAGAGCAACGCTGTGTGTGTAGGTTTGTTATAATATGGCCGGCCCTTGTGAGTCTGTTTATACTATTGTCTTATGTTATGACTAGGACAAGCGAGAGCAATGCTGTGTGTGTAGGTTTGTTATAATATGGCCGGCCCTTGTGAGTCTGTTTATACTATTGTCTTATGTTATGACAAGGACAAGCGAGAGCAACGCTGTGTGTGTAGGTTTGTTATAATATGGCCGGCCCTTGTGAGTCTGTTTATACTATTGTCTTATGTTATGACAAGGACAAGCGAGAGCAATGCTGTGTGTGTAGGTTTGTTATAATATGGCCGGCCCTTGTGAGTCTGTTTATACTATTGTCTTATGTTATGACAAGGACAAGCGAGAGCAACGCTGTGTGTGTAGATTTGTTATAATATGGCCGGCCCTTGTGAGTCTGTTTATACTATTGTCTTATGTTATGACAAGGGCAAGCGAGAGCAACGCTGTGTGTGTAGGTTTGTTATAATATGGCCGGCCCTTGTGAGTCTGTTTATACTATTGTCTTATGTTATGACAAGGACAAGCGAGAGCAATGCTGTGTGTGTAGGTTTGTTATAATATGGCCGGCCCTTGTGAGTCTGTTTATACTATTGTCTTATGTTATGACAAGGACAAGCGAGAGCAACGCTATGTGTGTAGATTTGTTATAATATGGCCGGCCCTTGTGAGTCTGTTTATACTATTGTCTTATGTTATGACAAGGGCAAGCGAGAGCAACGCTGTGTGTGTAGATTTGTTATAATATGGCCGGCCCTTGTGAGTCTGTTTATACTATTGTCTTATGTTATGACAAGGACAAGCGAGAGCAACGCTGTGTGTGTAGGTTTGTTATAATATGGCCGGCCCTTGTGAGTCTGTTTATACTATTGTCTTATGTTATGACAAGGGCAAGCGAGAGCAACGCTGTGTGTGTAGGTTTGTTTAGAGTCTCTCTCTCTCTCTTGGATTTACTGCATGCACAGTGGGTAAAAGTAAAATGTTATTACAGTACTATATTTAACGTGGTAGAGCGAACATCTCCCCTTGATGACTTGGACAGCAATCAAGCTAGGTTTTGTAAGCGATATAGGTTAATTGACCACTTGCGAGTTTCAGGCTATAAGGAGGTTGGAGTCGTAAACATCGATATTAAACACAAATGCAATAATAATGTACAGTATACTTGTGATGGATAAATGGTAAGTTGAACTGGGTTTTATGTATTTATAAATGTACTACAACTGTATTTTATATGGTAATTCTGTTAAATATCGATGTCTACAGCTCCAACTTCCTTATTGCCCGAAACTCGCAAGTGGTCAATTGCAAGTTCATTATTATGTGGATAAAGCTGCCTCCGTTGACGCCCAGGTTCTTCCGCCAAGTCCTTCCTAAGCTGAAAATTATCGTCCAATGATAGCAAAAATTCGGTAAAAAGAAAAGAAAAGGCATCGTTATACTCAAAGTGTTTTTTTATAACGCTGAAGTTCTTCCGCAAGTCTTTCCTACTCTGAAAATAGTCGTCCAATGATAGCTAAAATTCAGACAAAAAGGAACATCATTATGCCTGGAAGTGGTTCACTCGCGCCAACCACCCACACCTCCGGCCAGGGTAACCAACTCAAGTCCGCTAGATAGTAGGAAAATTACCAAAATCGCTATACTAATGGTACAATCTCTACAACATCGCTATAATAAAGGCACAATATCTACAAAGTCGCTATGAACATGGCACAATCTTTATAAAATCGCTATAATAAAGGCACAATCTCTACAAAATCGATATAAACATGGCACAATCTCTACAAAATAGGTATATATATTAATGACACAATATCTACAAAGTAGCTTTCAAATGGCTCAAATCTACAGACTATCGCTAGAATTCATGTCGCTAGATGTCAAAATGTGTATCTAGATCGACGAAAATATCTCTATATATAGCAGGAAAGTAGCTAATTTGGCAACACTGCTCGGGCACCGGCGAACAAACTCCATGTAAACATTGGGCTGTTTGCAGGAAGTAGAAAAGTTAAAAGTTCCAATAACATCAGCAGTTTTCAAGGGAAGATACAGGGGTGAGGGGGGCGGGGTAAGGGGTAGTTCGGGGTGGGGGGGGGGGGGGGGGGGGTGGGTCGGCTCCCCTTGCTCGGGCATTCGGGGGTATTACTTCAGACCTAAATTACTTCCAACTTTCTCTCTCGGTAGAACATTATTATTATTACTGGGGTTGGCAACAAAACCGATGACATACTGTATATTACGGATTGTATCACTAACCCCTTTTCTCAATGACGTCATTGCAAATTACAAGATAAATTTGTCAAATTAGGCTTAAGACGTTTCGTGACATTTAGGTGTCAAGTTTATCCAGGGGAGCGATAGCAAGCCTTCTATTTAAGAGGAACCGGACTTTGGCCGGAGATTTTCTCTACCGAAAAATATAAAACATTATTTTGTATACTATGATGGAAGTCTAGGACGGAAACTAAATAAATAGTAAATACAAAAATATATGAACAAATATATAAACATCTCTGAAGAAAAAAATCAATATACGGGGTTTTGCTAGGAGTCTGGTGATGATTCAACTCAACTAATCAGAACAAAAATTGATGATGAGAGACTAATGTAACTGTATACCAAGTGGATATTGATGTTGTTGTCGTTGTTGTTTACAGGTAATGGCTGGTGTGTTATTCCCTGACCTTTGTTGCGTGTGTGTGTGTGTGTGTGTGTTGTTTGTGCTGATGTTGTTGTTGGTGTTTATGGTGATAGTGCTGGTGATGAGCTCAGTGGGGGTTTGTTGTGGTGGTAATGTTGTTGGTGTTTATGGTGATAGTGCTGGTGATGAGCTCAGTGGGGGTTTGTTGTGGTGGTAATGTTGTTGGTGTTTATGGTGATAGTGCTGGTGATGAGCTCAGTGGGGGTTTGTTGTGGTGGTAATGTTGTTGGTGTATAGTTTGCGGATTATGCGTTATCTATGCGAGTAGAAATTTAAATGTCTGTAAAGGCAATGTATTTATTACTCTATTTTTGTATTGTCTATACATATTATATCGTATCTTCATTATTTGTAACAGACTCGGAGGCAACTGTACCGATTAATCCTGTGTGTACGTATGTATGTAACCCAGTCAGTTCCTCGCCTAATATGGTAAGGTTCAAATTAGATTATATTCTTGGACTTTTATTGCTTCAATCATATAGTTTCATTCCTATTGTTTCACTATGTAAAGGTTCAAGGTTACGATTATTCATGGAGTTTCGTTCCTGCTTTATTTTAGTCTCGTTTTCTTTACCCGAACTTTGGATTATAGTTATACAGTTTCTTTCGGGGTTTCAGTGCTTCAACTAATTATCTTCCCTATCTCTTTCTGTATTTATGGGTCTTGTCAGAGGTAATGTAGGGTTTTGTGGGAGCTAGTCTTTTCACTCTACGTCCAGCCTCAGAATCAACGGGACTAAGGTAAAGGAGCTTAACACTCTTCATATTCTTTTGTTTCTTTTTATCTTTTCTTTCTACCACATTAGACGAATTTTAACTGATAGGGAGTCAATATTGTTGTAACTATAATAAGACATATTTGCATTGGTTCTGTAAGGTAAAGATACTCGTTGTTTTTGTATTGCACTTCAGAACCTTAATATTCAGTTCCTGTTATAAGAGTGTAATTTTTGTTTTTGTTTACTTAGTTAATTACTCTTAAGTTATCTGAGTTCTTTTCTCTGTCGAGAATAATAAATCTTGAAATTCTAGGAGGCTAATCTAAAGTTATTTATTAAGCTGTATGTCAATTTTATATAGTTTATATATTGTTTTGTTTATTCGATTAAGGATCCTACACCAGCCGAGGGCCGGGTTGGTGAGGCGTCCATTATTCCCCTGCCAATGAGAGTCTGCCCAGGTCGTCCCCTTTGGAGCCGCCCAGTAGTGATGGTCTCTGGCGTGCTACCCTGCATTATCCCTTACTGAGACTGACCCTGTTTGTCTTCTTCCCGGCCATAGCTTCGGGAGGGTGAAATCAAGAAATTCTAAAGACACCTACTTTATTAATATTACTATTAATATTAATATTAGTGGGGCTAAGTATACCTGGGTAGACTACTCGAGGGAATTATATTAATTTATACTCTTCTTTTGGGTTCACTTACAGAAGCTAATTGCTACTTAATAATTTTTTGGCAAGAACTTTTATATATATTGTAAATAAATGTAAAGTTTTATTTCTGACTTTTCCTTTTGGTTACCTTGGGTGTTAGGTGTGAGAATCTTTTTTGTATTAATGTTACTGAGCCTTTACGATGTCCAATGAAAAGGAGTCGCATAACAGGGTATGCTGGAAAACTAATTATGAAATTACATTTATAGTATGTATAAAACATATAACAAGTATTCCTGAAGTTGATAACTTAATCAAAAACGGAATAGAATAATAATAATAAATAAAGTCCCTGAGACAGCAGTCTAGACGTTTTTAAGATGATATCTAAGTCTCACAACTCTTAGACTATCCTTGCTGTACCACGGAGGGTGTGTAGCCTATGTTGCCAAAGTATAATTATATACTCTAAAGTATAATATAGTTTGTATGTAACATGCATGAGGAAGACCCCGAGTTCGATCCTCGCTGGTTGTATGTCCTTGACTCTCATCCCCATGACCTTCCAATGCATCTCTGTGATGGCGGACATTAAAGGTGCAGTCCACCAGTCTCACAATATATATATATATATATATATATATATATATATATATTTGAGATAGGGGCTGGCTCGTAGGGAACCGAAGTTTGCAGAGGAATAGAAAAACGAAACTCCAAGTAAACTGCAACATATTTATTCAAACGTTTCAGCATTCACATTATGCCATCTTCAGTGGAATCTAAAAGATGAGAGACAATCTCTTAGAATATACAATATATAAATAAAAAGTAATTAAAATAGGGAGTAAAAATACAACATATTAGCTTAAACATTAAAGACTAAAAAGTTAAAAGGAATTCGGAGGAACAAAAAATACGAAATAATAAACCTAAGCAAACACAAAAGAAAAACAAAATAGTGACTGAACAGTTAGAATATATTTAGAGGGACAGCAGATTGATTATTATTTAACCCTTGTCTATTGGGGCCCGACTTAAGTCCGTATCGAAAAATTTGGACTACAGTATGTGGCGGGGCCCGACTTAAGTCTGAGTGCAATTTTGGCGCAATATTGGCTCTGAGAGAGAGATGAGCGACGGGAGGAGCATGGGTTACCTCATGACCGCTCGCCACGGCCGCCGTGGACCAACTGAGATGTACTCCACTTAAATTCACCCTCACTCCCTCGCTACATATGTAATTATATAAAGAAATTACCGTATTGTAGCGATTTTGCCCTTCGGTTACACGATCGTTACAAGACACCCAGTGATCGTAGAAGGATGGTTCGGGTGTCATTGGAAAGCTCAATTTACGCCCTTTCAGGGATACATACTTGTATTACGCTCTAGGTCTTGTTTATGCATGAAAAAGAGCACGGAAACAACTCCATTTATGGTAAAAAAAAAACGCTGGGCGGCACAGTGAAATATACTCCACCACCCGCTCGTAAGGTGTTAAAATGGGGTTTGCTTATATGGAGCGACTCAAGTATACGAATATGATGATTTGGCCCAGTGTCTATAACTTTGAAATCTTCAACATTTACACTAGTTTTACAAACATAGGAATGATCTCTTACAGCTGAGTGAGGAGGAGTGTTCAGTGGAAGGCCCGTCCTGTACGAATTACCCCTATGCTCGTCGACCCCATGCTTTGAAAGCTCTTATTGTGCTTCCAAAATACCTAGCTTGGCAACCAGGGCACGTGTAACAATATACGATCGACGAGCGCAAGGAATTCGGCAGTTTGTCCTTAAATATAGTATTTTGCACACTCTGTAAAGAGTGTAGTGCACTTATCAGTCTCTCTACTTCCACTTCGAGTATCTCCTCGGAATGGACCGCAAGGTCTCTGAGACACTAACTACTCCTTGTAAGTTTCTCTCTCTCTCTTCTTCTTCTTCTTTATCCTCTTTTGATATTCCTTCTTCACATTCTTCCCACTTAATAATAATCTTCTGGTTACTTATATAGCGCCCGTATCTCCTCCTTCGAGGATTCACAAGGGCTTGGCTTTCTTTAGTCTACCAGAGACCATTACCCATCCCCTTGCTCATGGGGAGATGGTAACCGCCGGCTATATCCAAGAAAAAACGTTTCAATCTGAGCGGGGATTGAACGCGAGACCTTCAAGATGGGAATCAGGCACGCTATCAACTGAGCCAGCCGGGCGGCTATTCCTATCATCCTTTTCTCGTATATATTTCTCTAGGTTTTGGTTTCCTATTCTGTTCTACTTCTTGGTTCCTTTATATTTTCGCTTTTATATATATTTGGATGGGCATTATTATGTATTTATTTTGTACGACGTAATGTATATATATACTGTGTATACATATATATATATATATATATATATATATATATATATATATATATATATATACCGGTATATATATATATATATATACATATATATATATATATAATATATATATATTATATATATATATATATATATATAGAAGCAATACTCTCTTGTTTCGGGAATCGGAGTCTGATGATAAAAATCAACACCAGCGCTGGTACAAACATCTTTATTTTGGTAACGTTTCGGTTTAAGCATAAACCATCTTCAGACCTGAACTGAAATTAAATAAAAGCCTATATGAATGGCAGAGTAATGTTCTAATGTTAATATTCTTATTATTAACTAAATTTAACAAATCTAGAATAAAACTTAAAATTAATAGTTATAAAAATAATAACCTAATACATATTAGAACTAGTAAAGTGAAAGAATAAAATGGGAGACGAAGAAATATTATGTGAGCCATAAAAGGAGGGGGGGGGGGGTGACCGAAGTTAATAACATATGTTTTCATAAATATAAGAACTAACCTTTACATATTAGAAACAGAGTAGAGGAGTGGAAGAGTCGTGCACACCCAGGCTGGGTTTATGTAACTTAGGAGTCGTGTGACTGTGTTTGGGGCAGTGGTGAGAACTGAAAAATCGGAGGGTTTTATGGGGTGATCAGATGATTCAGAGTGGTTTCGAATGGCAGAAAAGGAAGGATTTGAAAGAGGTCGGTTAGTTCTAAATGACCTACCCCGATGCTCCGAGATCCTGGCGGTGAGATGTCTCTTGGACTGACCAATATAAGTCGTATTGCATCGACTACATTTAAAGGAGTACACCACCGAGGACTGTAGAGAATCGGGGATTCGGTCTTTAATTTTAAAGAAGTGAGACAAAGTTTGGGGAGATTTGATTACCACTCTCAGTGATATTTGCGGGTAATGTTCACGAATCAATTTAGCGACTTTATTTCGAATTGAATATGATTTGTTGCCTAGAAATGGGATAGTGAAATAAACTATCCCCTTTCGAGGCAACAAATCATATTCAAATCGAAATAAAGTCGCTAAATTGATTCGTGAACATTACCCGCAAATATCTCTGAGAGTGGTATTCAAATCTCCCCAAACTTTGTCTCACTTCTTTAAAATTAAAGACGGAATCCCCGATTCTCTACAGTCCTCGGTGGTGTACTCCTTTAAATGTAGTCGATGCAATACGACTTATATTGGTCAGTCCAAGAGACATCTCACCGCCAGGATCTCGGAGCATCGGGGTAGGTCATTTAGAACTAACCGACCTCTTTCAAATCCTTCCTTTTCTGCCATTCGAAACCACTCTGAATCATCTGATCACCCCATAAAACCCTCCGATTTTTCAGTTCTCACCACTGCCCCAAACACAGTCACACGACTCCTAAGTTACATAAACCCAGCCTGGGTGTGCACGACTCTTCCACTCCTCTACTCTGTTTCTAATATGTAAAAGTTAGTTCTTATATTTATGAAAACATATGTTATTAACTTCGGTCACCCCCCCCCCTCCATTTATTGCTCACATAATATTTCTTCGTCTCTCATTTTATTCTTTCACTTTACTAGTTCTAATATGTATTAGGTTATTTTTATAACTATTCATTTTATGTTTTATTCTAGATTTGTTAAATTTAATTTATAATAAGAATATTAACATTACAAAATTACTCTGCCATTCATATAGGCTTTCATTTCATTTCAGTTCAGGTCTGAATATGGTTTATGCTTAAACCGAAACGTTACCAAAATAAAGATGTTTGTACCAGCGCTGGTGTTGATTTATATATATATATATGGATACTACCAAATATTAATTTTTATATTCTTGTATTTCTTATTTAATTAATATAAATTGTATAATTGTTCTGTTGCATGCTTATAGTCAGGTCTTCGTTTCCCTTATAGGTTATGCTTTTTGGCTTATCGTATGGTTTTGAATGAAACTATCTTATTTTATTGTTCAGTTCCTACTTTTCTTTATTGAAGTTTATTTCGGATTTTCTTTAGGTTTTAATTTGTCTATATTATGTTCATATTTTGTGTTTATTTTACATTATTTTGGTGCTTCCCATTCTTATTAAATTAATATATTCTATAATATTGGTATATTCTACCGTGGGATTCCTTTTGCATGTCTCAATCGATATTATAGCTGCTTTAGATTCTTATTCCTTTAAGGTGGGAAGGGTTTGTGCATTGGTCGATCTATGTATTATTCTTTAAGTTTCATCCCTAGACCTCCGTCAAGCTTAAAAAAACACCCCCAATCTTGACACAAAATTAGCCGAACGTCTTAAAATCCGAAACCTAATGGGGCTAAACATGAAGACAAAGGAGGGCCAGAAATAAACAACCATCCCCCCCCCCCCCGGGTTAATTTGGACTTCTTGTACTGCTTCATATTCTTAACGGTATTTTCTATTGCATTTCTGAAATCCAATGTATGTATTTATTATTTTGTTTCTAATTCTAGCTGAATGTTGTTCTTCATTCACCTTTGTGACTTTTTTTTTCTTTTTTTTTAAGAGACAATGAACGGAAGAAGGAAAAACACAGATAAAACAAAAAGGTTCATGTGCCTAAAGGCATGCTCCATTCATAAAATGTTTGTAACAACTTGATTTAAACATTTGTAGATTGTAAGTTTGTGGAAAGCAATTCGAGGGAAGTGAATTCTAAAGAGTAGTAGCTCTGGGGATAAATGAATTCTGATAAGCAGAAGTTCTGCATTGTGGAGGAGAAAGTGTATATTCATGGGCGCTCTCAGCTGCCCTAGTTCTACGGGGAAAGATGTGGAGAGGCGGCACAATTGAAGCAAGTTCCTCGGAACAATTGCTGTGAAAATATCTGTAGAATAATGCAAGGGATGCAACGTTTCTTCGTATGGATAATGTAGGAAGGTCCTGTGTGATTGCAGGGTTGTTGATTAATCTAATAGCTTTATTTTGAATTTTGTCCAACTGCCTCAATGCAACCACTCCACTTCCACCCCACAGAGGTGAACAGTAATCCATCTGAGAACGCACATGACTTTTATATATCACGGCCAACTGTTCGTCAGTGAAGAATTCTCGAACTCTGTACAGGAGTCCCATTTTTTTAGAGGCATTCTTAGCAATGCTTCCAACATAATGTGTCCAGCTCAAGTTAGTAGTTAATGTTACACCGAGAATGTCAATACTAGGGGAAGTGGGAATATTTACATCATTAACAAATATATGGGAGTCAGTGAGATTCTGTCGGTTAGAAAATTGAATGTACTTTGTTTTCTGTGCATTAAAGGAAACTAGATTTTTTTGTCCCCATCCATTAATTCTAGAAAGGTCCTGGTTCAGAGAAATTGCAGTGTTTATTTTTGAATTTATAAGATCGGGTTGGGTGAAAGAATTGGTAAATGTGAAGGAACTGTGGAGTGTTGAGTCATCTGCGTAGGAATGTATTGGATTATGAGTGGTAGATATGAGATCATTGATATGAATGAGGAACAGAATTGGGGCCAAAACTGATCCCTGGGGAACACCAGCATTTATTGAGTGAAATTGAGAATAAAGGCCATCTACCATTACACATATTTTTCTGTTATGAAGATAAGAAGAAATTAGTGGAATTAATGATGCAAGGCCGTAGTGTGACATCTTCGACAATAAGGATTGATGCCAGACTCTATCAAATGCCTTTGATATATCCAGTGCTATTGTATGTGTTTCACCATGTTGGTCTGTAGCTTGGTTGATTTGATGCGTAAGAAGGCAAAGAATGTCTGCAGTTGATCGACATCGTCTAAAACCATATTGCCTATCACTGATTAATTTATTATTCTCAAGATGCTTAATTATGTGATTATTTAATATAATTTCAAAGACTTTACCAAAAGTGGAAGTTATAGCTATTGGTCTGTAGTTTGATGGATCTGAAGAGGCACCTTTTTTAGGAACTGGATGGATGTTTGCTTCTTTCCAGGGTACTGGGAAGCATGAGGTATGAGTACATAGACGGAATTTTTTTGCCAATACAGGAGCGACCACCAAGGAGCAATTCTTAAGTACTATTGGAGGAATTTCATCTGGACCAGGAGCCTTATCTACTGAGAGATTCTGCAAAATAGTTTTGACATGTCTGGTGTGGTTTATCATGCTATTTTCTGTTACAGCAGTTTTTGCAGAGGTTGTTGTTGTTGTTGTTGTTCCCTAAGCTGCCTGGCCGAACAGCCCCGAGTCCTTGAGAAAGGCCATGGCCACGATCGGGCTTTCCCACAGAGCTCTCATTGAGTGTAGATTGTGTTGTTGGCATAAGTGGTTGTGTGAAATGCAGTCTTCTATGATGTGTTTAATGGTATGGGGTGCTGTGTTACATCCCGGGCAGGCATTGACAACAGAGTCATCCAGTCTCTTCTGATAGCTCAGGAGAGCTGGATGGTGTCCGCATCTCAGCCTGGCCAGGTGGACTCTGTCCTCGCGAGGAAGGGAGGATTCGGAAGGATGGATTTCGGGAGGTCGTGCATGCATATGCGTGTTGTCTGTGAGTGAGTGGATGGATCGGTGAGAGATATGAGTATGGATGTGCTTCTGGAAGTTGGTTCGGGGTGGACAGGGAGGGAGAGAGGACAATAATTGTGTGTGATACCATGTGCTGGGTGTTGTTTTGATATTTCTTGGTGTCTGTGGGTGTGTTGCCATGTAGTTTAGTGGGTGGTCTTGGTTCGTGGAGACTGCTGCCAGGAATTGAGTGCCTCTCATGTCCAGATGGTCTTTGACTTTGAGGATTTTGGTTTCTTGATGTAGGTGATCTGTGGGTGAAGTAGCTGTGCAGCCTGTAATGATCTTCAGGGCTTTGTTTTGAATAGTCTGTAAGGTCTTATGATGTGTTTCAGCTAGGTTAGAAGCCCAGGCTGGGCTTGCGTATTCCATCACTGATCTTATGTATTGTTTATATACTGTGGTGGTAGTTTCTTTGTTGTGTCCAAATTTTGTGTGAGCAAGTGACCTGAGGGCGTTAAGTCTGGGTGTCAGTTTCTTTTTAATGTTTGTGGTGTGCTGTTTGAATGTCAAATGAGTATCATATGTTACTCCTAGGATTTTGGGTGTGTGTGTATGTGTTAGGGGTGTGTTGTTTATGGTGAGTTGAGGGATGTATTCGTGTTCTCCTGTCTAACTTGTGAGCAGGGTTGCGGTGGATTTGGCTGGGGCTAGATTAAGTCTGTTTGTAGTGCACCAGCCATGTAGTGTGTTGAGATAGGGTTGAAGGAGATCTGTTGCTCTTTTTGGGTCATGGTGTGTGCATGTGAGTGTTACGTCATCTGCATAGGAGGCTAAGTTTATTTGGGGCGTATTGGGTGTAGTTATATCGTGCATGTACAGATTGAAGAGTGCGGGCGATAGGACGGATCCTTGTGGGACTCCGTTTGGAAAGTTTCTGATTTTAGATGACTGACCGGCAAAAGATACGTGTGCACATCTGCCTGCTAGGAAGTTGGCCAGCCACCTTTTTGTGTTGTTGTGCATGTTTGTGTTGTAGATTTTGTTTGTTAGGTTGTGGCGGGGTATGGCATCGAAGGCTTTACTAATGTCGAGTGTGGCTAATAGTGATCTGTGTGGTGGTCTAGCTGAGTTGATGCCGTCGAAAGCTCTTTGTGTAAGGTCTGTGAGAAGAGTGTTTGTGGAGTGCAGTGGCCTAAAGCCATGTTGTGTTGGAGCTAGGGGTAGGTCAGGTGTAATTAGTTGTAATACTAGGTGTTCCATGACTTTGGAGGGGGAGCAAAGGAGTGTGATGGGGCGGTGCGAGGAGGGTAGCGTGGGGTCTTTGTTGGGTTTGGGGAATGTGATGATACCATGCTTCCAAATGTCTGGTATTGTGTTGTGTGAATAGCTGTAGTTTGATATGTTAGTGAGTGCTTGTATGCCTTGTGGTCCCAGGTGTCTGATGTGTATGTTGCTTATGTTGTCTAGGCCACAGGCGGGTGAGTGCTTGAGATTGTTGATGATATGCTTTGTCTGGTGATTGGTGAAGGGTGTATAGTCAGGGTCTGTGGGGAATTGTCTCTTACGTCGGATGACACGTCGGTCGTCTTTGTGAGGTTTTAGGTGGCTGACATGTGAAAAGTGATTGATGAGAGTGTTTGCTTGTTGTTTACATCAAGGAGTAGAGTCTGTTGTTGTGATTGCAGCATGTGGTTGTGTTGTGTTGCTGTTGGAAAGTGTGATACTGTTTAGTGTTTTGTAGAGTTTTTTGGGGTTTGTTTTGTGATCAAGTGTTTGTAGTAAGTTATTCCAATTTAGTTTTTGTTGTTCTTGTATTTTGTTGTTAGTTTGGGTGTTGAGTGCTTGAATTTGTTGTGTGATGTCTTGTGTGTGGGGTGCTGGGGAGTGTTTCAGTATGTCGCGTTGTCTGATGAGGTTTTGAATTTCTGGTGTGAAGTTGGGGTTGTGTCTTTTTCTGTTACCTCTTGGAATGTGTTTCTTTTTCAGCGTTTTGGATAGTTTTATTGAGTATGTGTACAGCATTGTTGATGTTAGTGATGGGTGTACTGTTTAGAGTTGTGAAGTGTTGTTCTGTCTCATTTGTGAATGCTTCCCAGTTAGCTCTTTTATAATTGGTGTATGTGTGTTTGTGGCTAGCTGGGGTGAGTCTGGTTTTGGTGGTGATAATGATTGGGAGGTGGTCAGAGCCTAAGGTTCTGACCACCCTCCAGGATGTTGTGGGGGCGAGTTCTGGGGAGAAAAAGGTGATGTATGGGGATAATGGGTTATAGAAGGCTTGGTGAGGAATATGGGTATGTTGATGGATGTTGTTAAGGATGATGAGGTTATCGGTTTGGTTTTGTAGTACCAGCCCTCTGTCTGTGTCGGGGTTGTCGACAAACCAGGCCGACGTCTTGGAGTTGAAGTCACCACCCAGGATGATGTGTGGGGTGTGTGGGGTGTTTGTGGTGTGTTGTAAGTGTGGTCTGTATTCATTTGGTACTGTAGGGGATGTTTGGGGAGGGATGTATGTGTTTATGATGGTTATGTTGGAGTTGTTGCCAGTGCATATTTTAATTGACTGTATTTCTGTTGTGTTATCATTTGGGGGGAGGAGGGATTTGGTTTGTACACTGGTTACTATGTATGATATTTGTTTGTGTACCAGGGTGATGAGTCCACCGCCCCCGCCGACAGCCCGGTCTTGTCTGATGGTGGTGAAATTATGAAATGTGGGTGTTTTTTTGTGTTGTGCGGAGTTTTGTTTCTTGTAAGATGGCAATGTGTATGTTGTGTTGTTTGATGAAGTGTGAGAGTTCGTGTTTCTTTGTGTTGATGCCATCTATGTTCAGTTGAAGAATGTTAATGTTATGTGCACGATGTATGTTGGGTGCTGCTGCACGAGGATGGGGTGGCGGTGGGGTTGAGGGGGGGCTGGGGTTGGGATGGGTGAGGTGGGGGTGGGGATTGGGGAGCAGGAGATGGGGGATGGAATGGATTAGGATGGGTGTGGTGTGTTGAGTTGAGGATGTGGATGGTATGGGAAGGTTAGGTGGGTTAGGGAGGAGAGGTGGACGGGTTTTAGGGGGGGGGAGTGGATGATATGGGAAGGTTAGGTGGGTTGGGGAGGAGAGGTGGACAAGTTTTAGGTGAGGGATTTGACTGGGAGAGGGAGGGGCATGAGGAACAGGTCCAGGTGTTTGTGTAGTGTTTCTTGGAGGCAAGTGTTGTGCAGGTGAAGTGGGTCCAGTTCCCGCATGAATTGCAGAGAACTGAACCCTTAGTGTGGCGATTCGAAGTGATGGGTTTTGAGCAAGTTGGACATATGTATGTGTACGTGGGTCCTGGGTTGCTCTCAATGTCTCCGGCTAGAAGAAGTCTTCGAGAAATGACAGCCGGAGAGTCATTTTTCGGTGTAGGAAAAACTGTGTGATGTGTGTGTGTAGTGTGAGAGGTGTGGAAATTCCCGGCGCGACCGAAGCCGCTCCAAGGACCCGTGCCCCCAGGGAGGGGGCAGGGGATGATTGTGACGGTTTGGCTCCCGAAACTGCTCCCTGCGGCCGGCATCCGGTTTTCCTCCACTGGTCGTTGATTTTGTCTTCGGCCGTGGAGGGTCGGCAGCCATCCGTGGTTGGCAGCCTCGGGAGGTGGTCCCACGGCGTAGACGCCGCCACATCAGAACCTTTGCAGAGGTTATATGTTTCTATTGGAGCTCACTCTTTGTTTATAACATATCTTGGCTTTTTGTTCAATTCGTATAATTTAACTCTCTGTGGATCATGGCGCATATTAGCAGTTTCTTCTGGCTATTATTAGACAAATGTATACAGCTTAGGAAATAGCTCTAGCATTCAAAGGGGTGAAGTCGATCTTAATTCACTTTTTAACTCCTTCAGCTCCCTCCTTTACTAAATAAAATTGTCTAGTAATAGCCAGAGTAAACACTCAAAATGCGTCATAATCCTCAAGGGGTTAATTGTCCTCTAGAATATATGCAACTTCTTTTGCTTCATATCAGATTGTGGGTTTGTATATATCAGATTGCAGTCCTCTTCTAGTACAAATGTTTTTGTTCAATGTTTTGTGTTTTCATTTTTATCAATTGTCTTATATTTCTGTTATTGGTGTTTATCATCTTTATCTTACTACTTCCATTTCTTCCTCTTCTCTATCCTCCTTCTATGTCTTCCTCTTCTTAATTCGTTCTCCCCGGTCACCAATTTTCTGGACTATACCTTGTTCATCATAGATAGGCCAAATATCCCGAGCTTAGCCTCTCATAACTGAAAAAAGGGCTTCAATATTTGGCCTCATATTTCTACCATTTTGGAACAAAACTGAACAAAACAAAAAATATTTCCAATTTTCCATACATGGCATAATATTTCTAATATTTGGGAATATTTAGCCAGGGAATAGGTGTGGAAATGTACAGTCCAGTTGCTCCATAGCTACCCAACTACAGTACCTCGTTATGCTGTTAAAGCTGCTCAATAATGATGCCTACAGCTTCAACTTCTCTATAGCCTGGAACTCTCATGGGGTAAATTTGTTCTCTCTCTCTCTCTCTCTCTCGACCCCCTGTGTAGATTAGTGTAGGGTATGTGTGAGAGTGACAGTGAAGGAGGGTATTATCACAGTGGGAGACCAGATAACAGCCACCATAACTACCCCAATACCTCGTTATCCTGTCCACACCATCTATACCAACTCTATTCCTCCCCCCCAACAGAACCCTCCCTGCCTACCACAATGAAGCCTGGGTGACCGAAGCTACTCCATGGTGGAGAGCTGAGGAAGGTGCGGAAACACCCGGGAAACCAAAGCCCCACCCAGGGTTATGGCCTTGGCCTTGCTCGGGGCCTTGGGGCTGTTCGGCCAGGCAGCCTGAGGAAAAACAACAACAACAACAACTCTATTCCTCCTTCCCAGTCTTCTCTTCCTCTTCCTCCCCTTGATTGTTCTCTTCATATCCATCTTGTTTACATTGTCCTGTTTTGTTCTTCCTCTATATCCTCTTGTTTGTCTTCCTCTTTCTATTTCATTCTCCCCCCTCTTACAAATTTGCTGAATAGTGTAGAGTATGTATGAGCATGAGAGTGTAGGGGGGTATTATCACAGGGGTAGGCCACATAACAACCACCATAACTACCCAACTATAGGAAGCGCCAGCGAACTTGACAATCATTTTGACCCCTCAACTTCTTAAAATTCGAAATGAATGAAAGCAATCGGGCTGACGTTTCTATCATTGGGGAAGAGTCCACCAGGAAATAGGTGTGGCTATTAACAGTCAGTTTGCTCTAGGCCCGTTTGAGTTACAGAGAAGTCAGGGATCAAGATTATTGTCAATTTTGTTGGCGTTATCTCGTTTTCCTGTCCACAACAGTATGTTAGGGGTTATATTCCAATTTCCTTCTCTCTCTCTCTCTGTCTCTCTCTCTCTCTGTCTCTCTCTCTATCTCTCTCTCTCTCTCTCTCTCTCACTCTCTCTCTCTCTCTCTCTCTCTCTCTCTCTCTCTCTCTCTCTCTCTTTCTTTGTGTTCCCTGGTATACTAATATGTAGACTTGTGTAGGATATGTGTTGTAAGAGCGATAGTGTAGGAGGGTATTATCACAGCGGTGGACCAGATAACAGCCACCATAAAGTACCTAACTACCTCGTTAGCCCGCCCACACAGTCAAGTAGGCTATGTTAGGAGGTTTATAATCCACCTCTTATTTCCTCATTGTCCTCTTCTTTTTGCTTTCCTGTTATTTATCTCCATTCTCCTAATTTTCTTATTGTCCCGTTTCTCTTTCATCTACATCCTCCTCCTCCTCCTCCTTCTCTGTATCTACCCTCTATTTATTTTCCTCTTCTTATTAATTTCCAGTTATAAATCTGCATCCTCCTCATCTACTCCTTCAACCTTCCTTTTCTCCTCCTCCTCCTCATTCTCCTCCTCTTTGTCTACCTATATTTGTTTTCTTCTGTTTTTTTGCCTATTATTTCTCTCCGTCTTCCTTATCTTCTTTACCTTCTCCTACTTGTTCTCCGTCTTCATCCTCCTCCTCCTCCTCGTTATCTTCCTTATCGTAATTCACTCTCCTCCCTGCCACCTATCTCTCTACTATGCTCGGTAATATTTCACCTGACGGTAATTTGATTCCCCTAACAGCTGATGTCTTGATAGTTAATGGACAAATATGAAAGTACTATGTCCATAAAAGTACTTACTTTACATAATTAACGATATATTTCGCTACCAAAATCTACATAATAACCGAGTAATAAAGATGAGGACATGACAAATTACCCTCACATCAAAACAAACAGACTAGAGTGATATATATACGCCACCATAACTACCCAACTTCCTTACCTGTATATTTATTTAGGTTTGTTATTCCAACTTTCCTACTTCTCTCCTCTGTTCCTCTTTCCCTTTCTACTCCTCCTGCATGGCAATTGAGCTATTGATTGTATCTATACTTTCTGCCTGAGCATACTGGAATTAAACACAAGTCTCTCTCACTCTCTCTCTCTCTCTCCACACTGACATATTCTGGGCCGTAATCTTTTTGCTGCCTATAATAATTCCGTTGTCGTCACTCACTGTTAGGGTTTATTGATCGTTAGGCCCGTTTTGTAGGGCATTATTTTGGGGTGGGTTTTTTTTAGGATTATTATTCTCGTAACGTTGATCATTATTATCACTTTTAGCTTAATATTTAGTTTTTGCTTTGTGTTGTTTGCGGTGAATTCTTTAATACTTGACATTCATATTTCCTCTGTATTGAATATTATTCCATATATCTGCTGTCCATGCTTTCTTTGTTGATAGTGTTTACGCATTTAAATAAATAATAAGGTTTCTGGATGGTTGTATGCGTTTATTATCATACTTGTATACAGTTGATCGTATCATAGTTACTGTTGTTCACATATTCCATTTATATTTAACCCCTTCAGTACCGATGACGTACTTTTCATTATATTCTAGCAACTATTATACGATTTTATTCGCTCAGGACGGACGTGTAGCTGTTAAGAGGCAACAGACTATATCAATTAACCCTATTAACTACCACGGATCCTTCCTAAACTACAGAAAGTGGTATAAATATAGCTGATATACAAACACAAAAACTTCCCCGGTAGAAAAAGGGTTAATTAAATAACTGGATTTAGTTACTATGGCTAATTTCTTGCTCGTTCATCGTACATTTGGCCATAATATTGTATTTAGTTTAGTTTCGTAATTTTCTACATCACAAAACAATTGCGTATCCGTGCATCATTGATTGCATTTATTTTGTGTTGATCATCGGCTAATCATTGTTCTTATTGTAAAATATTGCTATTGCATTAATTTTGTTCACCTTCTTGTAGAATATCATTAATCGATGGTGATAATTTGCTTTAGGGGCCCACCTCGTTTTTTGTTCTCTCTCTCCCTCTCTCCCTTTCCAATTTTCCCTTACCCATTCTAAACCGCTGTTTGGACACTTGATCCTCAGTGTTTTGGTGGACACGCAGCCTAGAGGGGTCACTAGATATGTTGTTGCTTGATTTCCTTTGTACTTCTTTGAACTCCCCCTCTCTCTCTCTCTGGGTTGTATCCGTTCTGCCCCATTCAGATTACTGATTAAGACGTGTATTCCCATCCAGGTGTCGATATTTTCCGCGAGCCAGCATATTTTAAAACAAAAATTTGAGAGCAGGCTAAATTTGTAAATTTTTTAATATAAAAATATTTCCAGCGAAGCCGGATTTCTCCATAAAATGTTGGCTCGCTATCGTTCGCCATGAAGACATCGACGCCTGGATGGGGATAAACGTCTTAAAATATTAGGCTGAATGGGACCGAATTGATACAAGCCAGAGAAGGAGAGAAAAGGAGAACAAAATGCAGGTCACCCCCCTTGGGTATAGTTTTGCTTAAATTAACATTTAACAATGAAAAACTCATCAAGTTTGAAGACAACAATTTGATGTTTCTACAATAACAATACGTAACTGTGTATTTTTTAAAGTAAGTACAATAAACTTGGGCCAACATTAAAATACAATGTGCATTATTCTCTATCTATCTATCTATATGCTCAGGCCCAATCCCCATTTTGGGGGTAGCCGACTCAAGACAGAGCAAGAACAGGGAAAACACAAAAACAACATAAAACAAAAACACAGATCAAAAACACAAACTCTCACACATCCAGGTCACCCAGGACAAGACCCAGAGACCAGGGTTACCAAGGTCGCTCCAGCACTCCCCCGGCCCCTGACCACCCGGAGAGGTTCCGATCTCGGCAGGCAGACACGCAGCGGAGCCAAAGCCACAAGCCCACCCACCACATTTCCAGGCACACCCTTCATATTAATTGTCTCCCCGGGCCAGGCCCCTGATGGACTATTATCTAGTCCAACTTGCGCCCGACCCCTTACTCCAAATGACCACGTGTTCACTCAACTATTCACAAGCATTCTCCATTCACTCCTGTCCACCACCACTTCCCCTGCCTGATCTATAGTCATTCCTCTATCATCCAAAGCCTTTCTTACACAGTCTCTCCATCTCAATGAGGGTCTTCCTGCCCTTCTATCTCCCCTTGTACCTGACTCACATATTCTCTTTGTAAGCCTTTCATCTCCCATTCGTTCAACTTGACCATACCAGCTCAGCACCCTTCTGTCCACTCTAGCTGACAAATTTTCCTGCTGCCCCACTCTCCTACGTATCTCTTCATTCCTCAATCTGACTCTACGAGTAACTCCACACATACTCCTCAAGCAGCTCATCTCCATCACATCCAGCCCTCTTTTCTCCTTTTTCTTCAGAGCCCATGTCTCAGCCCCATACATCACTGTTGGCACAACAATTCCTTGATACAGTGCACTTTTTACTTTCACTCCGAGATTTCTCGTCTTCCACATACTTCCCATTGCTCCGAAAACCTTCCTTCCTTCACACACTCTCTGTTTTACCTCCACTTCCATACCTCCACTCCTGCTTATCGTTCCTCCTAGATATTTAAAACACTCTACTTGTTCCAATATTTCCCCATCCAGCCTCACATCTAGATTCACCCTATGCTCTCCCCTATTACACACCATTACTTTACTTTTATTGACGTTCACCTTCAGTTTCCTCCTTCCACAAACCACACCAAACTCTTTGACTACCCGCTGCAGTTTCTCATCAGAATCCGCCACCAATGCTGTGTCATCAGCGAACAGCAACTGATTCAATGTGATAATGTTATTCAACTGATAATGTGCATTATTATTCTAATTATATGATAATAATTATATCCAATAAATATTCCAGTTGTATTATAGTAGGGTCATTTGCTTGGAATCCGTGACCATTTTGTTCCTACCTTTTTCTCTCGATGGATTTGACAACCTGAACCATTTTAAAGGAAAATTAGCTCCTATGCCCCTCTGAAAAATGATGGCAAACTCTGCTAGAGCCCAATATTCAAAATGGCCACCAACGCCATCTTGAAAAACATGAAATGTAATATCTCTGGCATCAGATGAGCTACAAGGACGAATGAGGTGTCCTTTTTCACTAATTCTGGCATTACAAATCCACTGGAATGGTTATTGTATTGTATTGTATTGTATATTGTATTGTTATTGTATTGTATTATACTAATTGTACATACTAATCTGCCACTTCACTGTCACTACATGATTCACTGTATGAGCCACTATCAGAATCTCTGTCCTCAATTTCGCTGCTATCATCACTGTTGTTCTCTGCCTGCGGTGTATATCTAATATTACTTTTTTACTGTTTCAGATGGATAGCATGCATGCCCATCTGATGAAAATCGCCGACTTGTGAAGTGACCGAAATAATTGATAATAGAAGAGAGAGTGAAGAGTTACCAGACAAGACATTAAATGAATACGAGTGCAGTTTACTCTGTGGTAAGCGATGTACCGCAGATGATCGCTTGGAAAACATTACACCTGAGAAGTGGGAATCCATCCGGGAAAAGTCTTTACAATGGAAAGAACTTTTTAAGTTTCAACATATACATGAAAATGTGGATTGGGAGAAGGGACCAAAGGGTCACCACATGCATAGCACTTGTTACGCATCATTATCCAGCAAGCGCAAGCTCTCTCAAGCCGAAAAACGCAAACACAAATCCGAGGAACGTCTTGAAAGAGATGAAGCATGAGATCAACAAGACCCTTCCCCAGAGGCCAGTGCACCTAAAAGGCTCAGATCCAGTATGGGTGTCCTTCACGATAAGACTCTATATGTGTGGTGCATGAAAGGGGCATACAAGAGTAGTGATCGTGACAAGCAGATTTTACTCCTATCAACAGTAGATGCCTGGACTAAATTCAAGTTACATACTGTCCGTCTGGAAGATGAGGTCATGAGATTGAGACTTGACACTATCATTGCATCCATCCCAGATAGTCAAACAGCATTTGGGTTGGAAATCCGCTACCATCGTGCATGCTGGCGCAAATATGTAAGCGACCACAAGCCCCTTTCAGATGAAAGCACTCAACATCTGCAGCGTGTAAACCTCCGAGAGGCCCAAGCTCTCTTCTTTCATCATATTCGTCAAGTCATCTTCAAAGACCATGAAATTCGCACACTGTAAGGCCTGCTGCAGGACTATAAGCGCATTATCTCAAATCACGGACATAACTCAGTAGTAAAATCCAGCTACTTAAAGGAAATTCTCGTCAATGAATTTGGGGAAGACATCGGATTTCATGAACGCATTCAAAAGAATGTGAGTGAACTGGTATATGATACAACAGCAGCAGGTACATATATCGAGGCGGCAATATCTTCATTGGGTGTCAGCAATGATCAATTGGTGATGAATGTTGCGGCACGACTCAAAGAGCAAGTCATCAGGACAAATACTATTCCCTGGCTCCCATATATACACGAGTTGGAGAGAGAAGAAGACCTCAGTGAGCTCCTGCTGAAGCTGCTCACATGGCTGAAACACCCAAATAAGTCTGCAATTGATGACAGTCCATCCGTCTGATCGATTGCATCTATCCTCACAAGCTACATCACTGGAAAATGCACTGCATTTGAGATAAATCTCTGTCTTGCTACATGGACTGACCAAGAGTAGGGAGATAGTCGACACTATGCACAAAGATGGACTGGGCATCAGTTACAATGACGTACTTATGCTGCAAGATTTTTGGGTGGTCAATGACCTCAAGTGCTCATCTGATTGCCCCTTCGAACTAGCTGAGGGTAAGCCTGCTATCGCTATAGTCGACAACGATGACTTCAAGAGCGACACACTGACCGGTGCTGGCCAATCACACCGCACTAATGTCATGTTTGTGCAGCCAGAATAATTTGATACAGAACTTCCTTCCGAGAATCACGAGGATAGATCAGTTCCCGGTGCCAACTTTGCATCAAACCTCTCGACAACTCTCAAAGAGCTCGGAAGTGAAATGCAAAAAGTCAACCCATACAAGACAGTGAAGCGTGGGGAACCACCTCTAAGGAAGCCACCAGCTGATCAAAGTACTCCTCCTCCTGACACATCGGTGCAAAGAATTCGTGGTGTGACCCATGCATTGGCCAGGGCGCAAGATGACTGAACGAGACCTAAGCCAGAAGAACAGACTGTGCCTGGGTTTTCAGGGTTTCACGCCAGCATGTCAAATGCAGATGAGAAGAGTCGAGCAATATACCACCTGACTTAACCCAACCCACCCAGTAAGACAATTCTCAATGATGTGATGTGTAAGCTTGCATAATTAATCGAAGAAAAAAACATGCCTTTTGCAATAATTGATGGTGATCATCCTGTCTATGTGCTCATGCTAGAGTTGAAAAGTGAGAATGCTGAGCTGTTCAGCAAAATCTTACCATTCATGGCACCCTTCCACATCCAAATGTCGTTCATCTACACTATATACAAGAGGTTTAAGGGATCTGGCATCTCAGATGTGTTGGTGGCAGCTGGTGTTATAGCAGACGGGTCTGTTGATCAAGCCCTTCGTGGAAAACATGTTAAGCGTGGAGTTCGCTGCTTGCGACTATTTTACGAGACTCTGGTCCACCATGTCATAGACAAACGTTTGGAAGATTCCCCTCTATCTGAAGAAGTAAAGGCATCCCTTGCCAAGCTTCGACATCCGATTGATGCACAGGAACTTGCAGATGAACATGCAGAGCTAGAGAGAAATGCTGAGCTGAAGGGCCTCGTTGATGCTCTCTTCAAGGACTTTGAGGGTGCCCCACAAGCAGAATACTGGATGTCATTCATGGAAATGGTTGAGGTTCTAACTCAAAATATCCATGCAATCAGAACAAACAACTGGACTGAGTTCAAGTCCTCACTCAAGCTCATGCTTCCTTTGATGCAAATCTATGATAATGACAAGTATGGTCGGCATCTCCCCGATTTCACCGCAGTGCTTGATACCCTTCCTGTCGATCAGGCTGCATTCATGGAGAGTGGTATGTTTGCACAGTCAATGACAGGAAAACCATATTCGTGTGTCGCTCTCGACATATGGATAGAGGCAACAATTAATAAGGTCTTCAAGGTTTCTTTATTGATATTCCCTGGACCTCTTTCTTTTCTAATGATGCACACTCCACCTTGAGCCACATACAAGATTTTGTAAAAATTGGAATGGAAACTTTTATTCCTCATCAAAAGTACAGTAAAAGATCTAATTCACCTAAATGGTTTGACCATAGTTGTGCTAGAGTAACTGAACAAAAAGCAATAGCCTACAATGCATACACAAGATCAAAAACACATGAAGCCTTTAATTACTTTAGAAACATCAGAAATCATGCCAAAACTGTATTAAACCTAACTAAATCAAACTTTCTCCACAAGCAGGCAAATAAACTTCTAAATAATCCAAATGATAACAAAATATTTTGGTCTACTCTTAACTCATTTAAATCCAACTTCACTACTGCTTCATCCATTCCACCATTAAAATCTCCGACTGGCAATCTTGTAAGTGACCCACGAGGTAAAGCTAACCTTCTTGCGGATATTTTCTCAACCAACTCAACCTTGGATGAAATAAATCAAGATGTCCCTGTACTTAATTTTAATTCGCCTGAAATTCCCTCACTTAAGATCCACACCAGACATGTCAAAACTATTTTGCAGAATCTCTCGGTAGATAAGGCTCCTGGTCCAGATGAAATTCCTCCAATAGTACTTAAGAATTGCTCCTTGGTGCTCGCTCCTGTATTGGCAAAATGTTTCCGTCTGTGTACTCATACCTCATGCTTCCCAGTACCCTGGAAAGAAGCAAACATCCATCCAGTTCCTAAAAAAGGTGCCTCTTCAGATCCATCAAACTACAGACCAATAGCTATAACTTCCACTCTTGGTAAAGTTTTTGAAATTATATTAAATAATCACATAATTAAGCATCTTGAGAATAATAAATTAATCAGTGATAGGCAATATGGTTTTAGACGATGTCGATCAACTGCAGATATGCTTTGCCTTCTTACGCATCAAATCAACCAAGCTACAGACCAACATGGTGAAACACATACAATAGCACTGGATATATCAAAGGCATTTGATAGAGTCTGGCATCAATCCTTATTGTCGAAGATGTCACACTACGGCCTTGCATCATTAGTTCCACTAATTTCTTCTTATCTTCATAACAGAAAAATATGTGTAATGGTAGATGGCCTTTATTCTCAATTTCACTCAATAAATGCTGGTGTTCCCCAGGGATCAGTTTTGGCCCCAATTTTGTTCCTCATTCATATCAATGATCTCATATCTACCACTCATAATCCAATACATTCCTACGCAGATGACTCAACACTCCACAGTTCCTTCACATTTACCAATTCTTTCACCCAACCCGATCTTATAAATTCAAAAATAAACACTGCAATTTCTCTGAACCAGGACCTTTCTAGAATTAATGGATGGGGACAAAAGAATCTAGTTTCCTTTAACCCTTCTTTAGCGGCCTATGCGGTTTATTTATATGTACCGCCCAGCGGGGTGTTTTTAGCCAAAATAGGGCTGTTTACGTGATAATTTTCATGCCTAAATAAGACCCAGAACGTAAAACAAGTATCTATCCCTGAAAGGGCATAAACAGAGCTTTCGAATGACACCATAACGATCCTTTTATGATGGCTAGTTTTCTTGCAATAACCGTGCAACGCGAGTGCAAAAAGCAGGTAATTAGCCACTTTCCCGATACAATTCAGTATGTAGCGAGTGAGAGAGGGAGGAGGGAGCTGAGATTCGTGTCAGTAGGTTCGCCGCGGTGGTCTGGAGCAGTCATACTCTCGCTAGTCTCCTGCCACCACTTGTCTCTCTCTCTCAGCAACATTACGTGCTGAAATTGCCACTCGACCTATGTCGAGCGCCGCCACATAGTCCAGCTTTATTAAAAACGACTTATGTGGTGAGCCGCTTTTTAAGGGTTAATGCACAGAAAACCAAGTACATTCAATTTTCTAACCGACAGAATCTCACTGACTCCCATATATTTTTTAATGATGTAAATAT
Source organism: Paralithodes platypus (assembly GCA_032716605.1). Classification (NCBI taxonomy): domain Eukaryota; kingdom Metazoa; phylum Arthropoda; class Malacostraca; order Decapoda; family Lithodidae; genus Paralithodes; species Paralithodes platypus. The sequence continues at coordinate 10,731,282 of CM064579.1, forward strand.
TCCCACTTCCCCTAGTATTGACATTCTCGGTGTAACATTAACTACTAACTTGAGCTGGACACATTATGTTAGAAGCATTGCTAAGAATGCCTCTAAAAAACTGGGACTCCTGTACAGAGTTCGAGAATTCTTCACTGACGAGCAGTTGGCCGTGATATATAAAAGTCATGTGCGTTCTCAGATGGATTACTGTTCACCTCTGTGGGGTGGAAGTGGAGTGGTTGCATTGAGGCAGTTGGACAAAATTCAAAATAAAGCTATTAGATTAATTAATAACCCTGCAATCACACAGGACCTTCCTACATTATCCATACGAAGAAACGTTGCATCCCTTGCATTATTCTACAGATATTTTCACAGCAATTGTTCCGAGGAACTTGCTTCAATTGTGCCGCCTCTCCACATCTTTCCCCGTAGAACTAGGGCAGCTGAGAGCGCCCATGAATTTACACTTTCTCCTCCACAATGCAGAACTTCTGCTTATCAGAATTCATTTATCCCCAGAGCTACTACTCTTTGGAATTCACTTCCCTCGAATTGCTTTCCACAAACTTACAATCTACAAATGTTTAAATCCAGTTGTTACAAACATTTTATGAATGGAGGATGCCTTTAGGCACATGGACCTTTTTGTTTTATCTGTGTTTTTCCTTCCTCCGTTCATTGTCTCTTAAAAAAAAAAAAAAAAAAAAAAGGGCTCTAAGCTGAAGTCTGGTTGGTTGGCCATTCTGAACAATGAAAAGCAGCTACTTTCAAACACTCGGAATGTGAATAACATCAATCGGGTGAGAACAAAGGTCCATCGCCATGCTAATCGCAAGAAACAAGTAAAAGGGAAGCATGCTGATTGCTCGTCGGTAAAATGAAGAAGGATGAACAAGCCACCCCTTCGGGGATCACGGCGTCAGGCAATAGATAGATAGATAGATAGATGAACAAGCTGTACAGGATATAAGCGCATGTCTCACTGAATTCAAGTGTAATCCATTTGACCATACAAACAAGACACTTCGATCCCTACAGTCAGGAATCCCAGCCTCAGACGCTCTCGCTGCCGACATGAAATCGGCAGAGGAGGATGGCACAAGCAAACTGAAGCAGTTATTGAATGAGAGAGTGTATTCCAAGACCATGTCTCTCAACGACAGAGATCCCTGTAGCAAGCGTTTGAACTTTTCAACTCAGGAATTGAAGAAAGCAGATGGTGAGAACCTGAAGGGAAAGACTGAGGAAATGGAGCGTAATGCCTTGGCCTCTGTTCTCGGACTGGTTGAAGCGAGTGGTGCCCTCAAACTTCAAGAAGTCCTGCAGCATCGTGTTACAGCCGAGTGCCTTTCCATCTTCAACGTCAATGGAACCATCTGTAAGGCACAGAAAAGCAAGCTTCAACAAAAACTAACTATGACTGTCATTCCAGAGCCTGATGTATACACGTCTATTATTGATATGGGCCTCATCTGGCGCCTAACAACTCCTACCATTGAAGACAGAGAGAAGGGAGACGGTGCCAAGTATACCTGGGGAGATTATGCAGAGAAGTTGGTGCGCTTCGTTCTAACGAGACACAAGCATGCTGAGCGCATCATTTGCGTCAATGATTCATATGATCAGAATTACACGATCAAGGACAGTGAGAGAATACTGCGCCAAAAAAACCTGCCAATCAGCAATGTCTTCATGAAGACAGAAGATAAATTTCCTTCTAGTAAAGTTTTCCATGCTCTCCTGGGTAAACCTGAGAACAAAATCCGCCTTCAGGCATTTCTTCAAACGGAATTCCAGAGAACAGCAGCAACAACTAGCACCGAGATCATCTACTGTGTAGTTGGCAGCACTGCAAAGAATCTCACCACAGGCAAGCTTGTGCCAGAGCTCACATGCTCCCATGCAGAGACAGATACGGCAATGCTCACCATATATAGTGTGCTCCTGTCAGACAGCTACACAGCAGCTGTCGTTTTTGACACAGAGGATACAGACAACTACGTGCAAGCGGCATATGTTGCTGAGAAGACAACAGGAATCCTGTGTGTGAAACGCAAACGTCAGCTTATCGATGCCCGATGTTTGTGCAGTGAGGCAATGACTGCATCCATCATACCACTTCATGTCCTCACAGGGTGTGACCACAACTCTGGCTTCTATGGAGCATGCAAGAAGATCATCGCAGATCGTCTGGAGAAGTTTAAAGAGGCACACAACCTGCTAGCAGCATGTGGTACACAGCTCCTAGTCACAGAACAGGTCATCAGTGATTTGGAGCGGTTTGTCATTCGATATGTCTATGGTGATACCAAAAGCAAGACCTTGGGAGATGCGAGGGCAGCGAATTGGAGAGCTCAGAAGAAAAAAAGCACTATCCGACTTGTGCCTGACTTGGACAGTCTCCGTCCACACTTGGAGCGTGCAAACTATCTTGCATATTTGCAAAAGCATTACCAGCTCCAAAGTCACCCCTCACCGATCGGCCATGGATGGCATCTTGTAAATGGCCTATGTCTGCCTGTCCGTTCAACCCAGCCCCCACTTCCCCCATCCATACCACTACCTACAAATCCGCAGGCAGAGAACAACAGTGATGATGGCAGCGAAAGTGAGGACAGTGATTCTGATAGTGGCTCATACAGTGAATCATGTAGTGACAGTGAAGTGGCAGATTAGTATGTACAATTAGTATAATACAATACAATAACAATACAATATACAATACAATACAATACAATAACCATTCCAGTGGATTTGTAATACCAGAATTAGTGAAAAAGGACACCTCATTCGTCCTTGTAGCTCATCTGATGCCAGAGATATTACATTTCATGTTTTTCAAGATGGCGTTGGCGGCCATTTTGAATATTGGGCTCTAGCAGAGTTAGCCGTCATTTTTCAGAGGGGCATAGGAGCTAATTTTCCTTTAAAATGGTTCAGGTTGTCAAATCCATCGAGAGAAAAAGGTAGGAACAAAATGGTCACGGATTCCAAGCAAATTACCCTACTATTATAGTTCCCTAATTCCAAGTTGAAGAAACCCACTATAGTCCGTTCATTCTAGGTTGGGCAGCAATCGTAACCCCTAACCTCTCATAACTAAAAAAGGACTAGAGTAATCGAGCTAATATTTCTATCAAATAGGAACACTTGGCTATGGAATATGTGTATAAATTGACAGCTCATTTGCTCTAGCCCTTTTTGAGTTACAGAGGTTAGAGGTTACGATTTCTCCCCAAACTAGAATGAACGGACTATAACATCCAAAACGACAAACTAGAATGAACGGACTATAACATCCAAAACGACAAACTCGATCACGCATGAAAAACTGTGTCAGACGAACGATTTTCCATCAATTTGTATGGGCAATAATATTGTAGTCTGGCAGCTTCAGGATGACTATATGTTTTATAAGAATTAAAGGGGTAGTGCTTGGTTGTTTATCTATATATTTATATATTAATTTATTTTTGAGTTTCCCCGCTAGACCTCCATCAAGCTTAGAAAAAAAACAAAAATAGAACCCCTCTCAAGATAAATGTGTACATTTTTCGGTAGAAAAATGTCCCGACCTACGTAGAGGCTCGCTATCGCTCGCCAGGAAAAAAAATCGATACCTAAAGAGCACGAAAGGTTTTGATATTGACCACAAAATGAGGCGAAAGGTCTCAAAATCGTCAAATTAACGGAACGAACGTCTTAAAACCTCAACACTAATATGCTAAACATGAGGGAGAAGGGGGTCCAGAAAAAGCGAGTACTACCCCCTTAATATTATGGAGAGAATATTCCCTTCGCTCAGTTGTCCCGACTGACCCGAGCAGGTGGTCACTATTGTCCATTCATTGTAAGTAGGCGAGAGATCTTAACTTATATCCTCTGTAACTTTAAAAAGGCTAGAACAAATGGGCCGTAAATTCCCACACCTATTCTCTGGCTGACTCTTCCTAAACGTTAGAAATATGAACTCGATTACTATAGTAGCTTGTGAGTTATGGAGGATAGAAGTTAAGATCTCTCGCCTACTTATAATGAATGGATTATAGCGGTGTATCGCGGTGGATAACGAGCTAATCACTAGAATCCGGGCCCTGGGATCGGTAAAAACGGGGGCGATTCCAAAAGTTCTCTCTCTCAAAGGACTGGGGTTCTTGAAACGGGGCTCAATTCCTGACGCTATTAATGCCTTACAGTGTACTGGCTTAATAATCCAGAAGGGTCGATAACCTCTGACGTCCTATTTTGCCTAAAAAAAGTTATCGTAAAAATTATAGAAATTACAAAATTATAGAAATTGTTCAATGTAATCAAAATGTTTTAGATAGAGAAAATTATTGGATTGGAAAATTAATGACCATCTATCCATTTGGACTTAACAATCAAATAAAAAATGTAGGCAACATTTTGTATAAAGATTTATTATAAAACTATTTTAATAACCCATATTTTAACTTCCCTGTTTTAAACAGAAGACCTGGTAGACACGGTAATAGAAGACTAAATTCAGTTAATAAAAAGAAAAACAGGTCTGATATTAAAATTATTGTTAATAATTTATATTCATTATATCGAAATTTCGGAATTAAAAAATTAAAAGATTCATTGAAAGGCCTACAAAAGAAAAGTTTTGCTGCTTTTATAGAACATATTCTAAACATTAAACATAATTTCACACATAAATTTAAGAATATAGTCTTTGCTTTTATGGGATATATTAGAGCTAATTCTAAGAAATCCAAAGATAACCGTATTAAAGATAAAGTCATGTCCACTTTAAATTATTCCTCTAAAATTTTAGACAAAATTAATGTTAACAGTCTTATTAATTCAAGGAAAGTTAAGTCCATGTTACCAGATGGTTGTAAAGATTTCAAACCATTAATAGTGTATTCATATGAACGACCTGTTGGGTCTATTATTTGTAATTATAATAAAGTTTTAGGAAATCTTTCAGATAATGATATTTTCAATAATAATAAATGCGTATGTGAAAGAGTCATGGATATGCCAGCTAGCAGACGTGATGCACTAGCAAAGTTCATTTATAGTCTGATATGTCATATATTAGCAGGTGATGTAGAACTAGTTAAACATTTTGCAAACAACAAATTATTGGAGCTATGTCCTAAAGGGTTTAAATTTAGAATAAGGAATACTAAAGTAACATGGGACATAATTTTAAAAAATATTGTTCTTTCAGTCAATAAATTAAAAGATAAATTGTTAAAAATTGTGTGGTGCGATGATGCGAGAGAACTAGAAGCATGGTCTAAATTATTAATTAAGTTAATTTGAAATAAAATTTTCTCGCTTAAAAATGAATTTAAGCCTTCCAGCCCGGGTGTCATTTTAAAATGACACCAAAACAAAAGGGCCAGAACCCGGGTGTCATTTTAAAATCCTTGTGCTTGAAAGCGTGCTTCAAAATTTGCGCGGCCAATTTTGGCATGGTAGGAGCGACCGCAGCGCCACCGAGCCTCAACTACTAGTGTTATCAGTTCGTATGTGGCCGCCATAGCGAGTAATACTGAAAAAATGTTTTCCGACGTGTCCGATTTGTTGCAACCTCCCGCGGGCCCCAGTGCTACCCCAATCGCAACTTCAACGCCTGTTCCAACCGAGAAGAGAGCTCAACAAAAGAAAGTTAAGCATTTGTTGAGTGATAGCGCTATACAGCGACAACTTTTTGAAAGTGATGAAGAGAGCAGTGGCGAAAGCTTGATGGACAAGGTACAATTTATAAGTGAAAGTGAAGACGATTTCGTGGCTTTGGAGACGACGATAATGTTGATTTATTTGAGGGGGGAGACAGTAGTGATGATCCTGATGTGGAAGTGTTTCAGGAAGGTGCCATTGAGCTTCCCAGTGTGCTAGAACCTAGGCCTACCCCCTCGCCATCTTTGCTAGGTCAGCCTAGGCCTAGCCCTAGCCCTACCCCAGGACCTTCCCCTTTGCCTGCCCGTACGCCCTTGAAAGTGGGCAAATATTTCTACAAACAATCATTGATCAAAAGTGCAGCAAAAAAAGCACGCAGGGCAGCCGCAGAAAAGCATAGGGAAGCTGAAGATAGCGATAATGACGCCGACCCTGGCCTAGCAACCACCCTAATTCCATTGTCCCGACACCTTGACACGGGACGCCGCGTGGGTCACCCACAGCCCTCACCTTCATCTCTCGTTCAGGATGACCAAAGGGCCTCTTCAAGGGGTATTGGTGATGTGCCAGAGGCCTCAACACACCGCAGAGCATTATTTCCTGCTGAAAAGCCCTCGGCTAGCCGCAAAAGGAGCTCAACTCCCGAGGCCTCAGCTCCAATTCTTGAAGCTCCCGCAGCCTCCCGCGCCCCACACCGCCGACGCCCGGTCACTTCTTCACCAGAATTGTCTCCTGAGGAGGATGGTGACGACCCCAACATTGCCCCAGATGACCTGACGTCGCCTGAGGAGGAAGAGGAAGAGGAACAGGAACAGGAAGAGGAAGAGGATGTGCCGACAAATCGAGGGAGAGGGCGAGGTCGTGGACGTGGTCAGCCTGCCGACGCCGCTGCCCCTGGGCCTGGGCCTGGGCGTGGGCGTGCAGGGCGTCCGCCTGGGCGTCCACGTGGCCAAGGGCGTGTGCCAGGGCGTCCAGGGCGTGTGCCTGCTGCAGCACGACCTCGAGCATCAGCATCCGACCTGTTTGTGTGGACAGATGGAGCTGATTTTGAGCCAGATTGTCCTGCCTTTGACGAGGTACAGATGGGTTCTGGGGTGTCACCAGCATATCCCTGTGGCCCAGATGCTACCCCCAGTGAACTTTTCTGTGGCTTCTATAACAATGAAGTCATGGAATACCTCGTCAAAGAGACAAATCACCACCATGCTATCTGTGCCAACTTTCTTGGGAGGAAGACCAGTGCCAAGATGGTGGCATGGAGAGCTCTCACTGTGGCAGAACTATATGTGTTCTTGGCACTCACAATGCTGATGACTCATATAAGGAAGCACGTTCTGGCTGACTACTGGATCACTGGCGACATCATAACGACTCCATCATTTGGCAAATACATGTCCAGGGACAGGTACTTCGACATCCTCTCCTATCTCCACCTGACAATCAACATGGCAGTCCACCTTCCCGACTCATTATGGAAGATCAGGAAGCTGTATGACATGATACGTCATCGGTTCACCACATACCTGATTCCTTTCCAGAAGATGTGCCTCGACGAGTCTCTGGTCCTGTTCCGTGGTAGGCTGCACTTCCGACAGTATATCCCGTCCAAGAGACACCGCTTCGGCATCAAGCTCTTCGTCCTCTGCGACTGCTTGACGGGGTATGTGCTGGACTTTATAGTCTACAGCGGCAAGGCTGGAGAAGTTGTGACTGACCCTCTCATTGGTTTTGGTGGCGCTGTAGTGAAGAAGATGATGGAGAGGCACTTCAATAATAACCACATCCTCTACACAGATAATTATTACACGTCGCCTCTCCTGACCAAGTACCTCCATGACCGCAAGACCGGAACTGTCGGCACAGTCAAGGGCAAAAGGAAGAGCATGCCAGGCTACCCAACCAAGACGAAGAAGGCGGACATCTTCCACAAGAAGAGTGGCCCCATCCTCTCCATCCACTGGCATGACCAGCGCAAGGTCAACCTCCTCACCACATGCCACAAGGCCCAGATGGTCGCCACAGGGAAGGTGGACCGAATAACCAAGAACCCCGTCCAAAAACCAGCTGCTGTCCTGGATTATAACATCAACATGCGCCTCGTTGACAAGTCCGACATGCAGATGGGCTTCATCGACTGCCTGCGAACATCTTGCAGGTGGTACAAGAAGTTTATCCTGCATACGGTAGATATGTCGATCCTCAATGCCTACAACATCTACCGTCTGAGGACTCCAGGAGCCAAGAAGTACAAGTCCCTGCGGAAGTTCCACAAGCAGGTGCTACTTGAGCTCCTGGCTAAACATGCGGGTACACCAGGCAGGCCAATACAAGGACCAGGCCAGCTTGACAGAACGGGGTGTGCTGAATTCTTGAGGAAGCACCAGCTCAGCGCCCTTCCTTTCAAAGCACCAGGTAGTAACGTTAGGAGTCAGAAGAGGTGCCATTTGTGTAGCCACACAACTCGCAGACCCCGCAAACCCACAAAAACCACTTGGGAGTGCCTCGAGTGTCAAGTTGGACTGTGTGCTGGCACCTGCTTCAACGACTTCCACACTCTAACAAACTTTTGAAGTGGAAGTGACAACAGTGAAAGTGACACTCAAATGTAGGCTAAGAATAATAATATAACTAAGTATAAGTGAAAAGGACACATAAGTAATAATAAGTGCCTTCAATAACAATATGAACAAGTGAAAGTGACACTAAAATATATATTTCTAACAATAAGTGAAAATGACACTCAATAAGCCTAGGCCAGTCAAAGTGACAGTATAATAATAATAAAACTAAGTATAAGTGAAAGAGACACACACAAGTAATAATAAGTGCCTTCATAACAATATGAATAAGTGACAGTGACACTATATATTATTAGCTTACCTAACAATACATAAAAGGGAAATGACACTACCAATTATCAAAGTCCAGTGAAAGTGACACTAATAATCATAATAATAATAATAAAACGAAGTAATAAGTGACAGAGACACAAATAAGTTCATATAAATAACTTTATTGAGTGAAAATAACATAATAACTATAATAAATGACAGAATAACCAATAAAACACTATCAAATCGCTTCCTGGCATAATTGCGGGTGGAGCGACGAGTGCAACTGGGCGTCGTAGCCGGGGCCGCGGTTGAGTGTTCGGACGCACCGAGGTAAATACGCGGCAAAAGTTACCTCCACTTCCATCACCATCACTCCGGAACCAGTTGAGCTAGAGATCTCTACTCAACGCCATTCTACGCAGGAAGGTAAGGCGCTCATTTCTATATATGTTTGATTAATGTAGGTAATATATTAAGCGAGATTAGCCTTAGTTTACTTTTGTTGATATTCGACCAGATCGCCCGGATACGAGCTCCGTCATTAGGAGAGCCTGCCCGGGCCAGGAGGGTTAATCTTTCAGATTTTATAGACTATAATTATAATAAGATTAAAGCTGATTTAATAAATTTACATAAACATTTTGTAATCAGTACAGTGGATAAAGCCAGCAATAATTATAGCTTCACATGAAAGAAATTTTATCTTGAAAACATGAAAAAAGTATTAGGCATTAAACGTAACATATTACGAAGGCGGGTGCCCATCCCCGAAAGGGGTTGAAATAGGGGAGCTATCCCCCCGCCAAAGGCGGCTTTCTAGGGCTTTTCCTAGCTGATGCTCAGAGGAATGGGTTCTAGTCATGTGGTGATGGGCTGGTCTATCAGAGTGAGAGCTGAGCAATCTCTGCCATACCCATAGCTTACTCTGACTGTTCCTTTAACTTATATATTTTCTAGATCTCAAGTGACGGCATCTCTTCCATGGATTGACCTCCCAATCTACCAAGTTTGGAAGCCAAAGCATCACATTTTTCCCTTGCCCCTCAACTTTCTCTTCATAATTGCTTAGGGGCACAGGGCCCTGGGTGGGGTTTTGGTTTCCCGGGCGTTTCCGCACCCTCCTCAGCTCCCCGCCATGGAGTGGCTTCGGTCACCCAGGCTATATTGTGGTCGGCAGGGAGGGTTCTGTGGGGGCGCTCGGTTATGGCCTTGGAATTGCTCGGGGCCTTGGGGCTGTTCGGCCAGGCAGCTTGGGGAACAACGACAACAACAAAACATATTACTTAAAAGTATTTGCGGTAATTCTGTTTATGAAATTCAAAATAATCTGAATATTGATAACTTAATCGATGAACATACCAAGAAAAATATAACATTTGATATTAAACTTTCTGATAAGAACAAGTGCATTGCAAAATTATACATGTTACCTAAAATTCATAAAAGACCTTATAAATATCGCTTTATTGCCGGAGCAAAATTTGCTACCACTAAAACTCTATCAGAACAAGTCGTAAATTGCTTAAAATACATTAAAAGTACTCATAAAATATATTGTAATACCATCATGAGAAGAACTGGCATTAACTATTATTGGAGTGTTGACAATTCGTTAGAAGTAATTGATAAAATAAATACCATGCCGAAAGTTACCTCGGTACATAGCTTCGACTTTTATACCAATTTTCCTGTAGATTTAGTATATATATTCAGAGCTTTGCTTTATTATAGATTTGCACTTTGACAGGTTCGTTAGGGATGGTAATTATTTCATAAATGTTTATACATATTTTAATAATGCATCACTTAGCTCTACTCCCACTAGTTCTGTATATTTTGATAGAACTAAATTTAAAGATGCCCTTAAATTCCTCCTTTTCAATACTTATGTTAGATTCGGGCCTTACATTTTCAAACAAATATTAGGAATTCCTATGGGTGGAAATTCTAGCCATTTAATTGCAGATTTATTCTTGCTTGCTTTAGAATTTAAATATATAAAAGACTTAGTTGACAGTAGCAAGAAAAATAAAATCCCAGAAAAATTAGCTCTTGCTAAATTGTTAAGTAATAATAGTAGATATATTGATGATATTCTCGTTTGCAATTTGTTAAATTTTAATCAAGTTGCTAAACTTATTTACCCTAATTCTATTCCCCTCACACAATGTAACGTAATTTATAAAGTTGAAAATTGTCTTGATATAAATATAGAGATTGTTAATGAACAGTGCATACTTAAAGTATATCACAAAGTTGATGATTTTAATTTTAACGTAATAAACTTTCCTTTCCCTAGTAGTAATATCGATAGTAAAATAACTTATAATTGTTTTTATTCCCAGTTAATAAGATTTTGTAAAATTTGCACTAAAGTAGATGACTTTTGGGCTAGAGCTAGGTTACTATACAGACTCTTAGTAGACAGAGGTTTTGAGGCAAGTAAATTGTTCCATAAATTTAATCTTTTTAGGGTCAATTATTGTGACTGTATTCTAAAATTTGACATCAATAATTTTAATCAAGCATTTTTAACTTGAAGTTTCTTGTATAACCTCTGCTTACTTTTTGTCTGTATTTATTATTTTTTGTCTGTATTTATTGTTTATCTTTTTCTTTTTCTATTATTAATATTAATATTGATGATTTTTTAAATTGATTGTTCTTGTTAAAGAGTACTCTTTGTTTAAATCTGTTGTTACTTCATATTTTGCAATTATTTGTCATTATATTATATGTATTCATTGTCGATAGTATCAATTGCTTGCTTTTGCGATTTCCTTAGTTTATTTGTGCGATAAATGTAGGTTATTTGTAGGGTAGTTATTGATAGAGGTCACTTGAGGCATGCTATGCTTACAGGTACCTACCCGATAGCACTATCGTTAGTGAGTGCTGTACTGTATTTTATATATTATTTTGTAATAGTATAGATATCTTATCAATATTTGTATTTTGTACTATTGTTAATGTCTTGTCATGTTGCAAATTTGATTTTAAAGAATATTTTGACATTTAACATGTAGTTTCTTTATTCATGCAGAGTTTAGTAAAAATTTACCAGAACGTCCCGGACTTCCTAAACTTGACTAATTCCTTTAACGTGACGATAGTGCGTTGTTATATGTGCGATTAGTTTGCTTGGGAAACAGATTAACTTGCTCATGTAGTAATGTACACCCTATGTGGTGGATTGTGTTCTGTTATTTAATAATTTTCATTTTAGTAAGCGTTGTTTCCACATAGCGATTTTGAAAATTTAATTTTACTTTATATTGTCCTTGTCCCAGTTTTGGTTTGTTTGGTTTGCAAGTTTTACATTTTAATACATCATTATCTTGGGGTCGAATCGGATTTCAGCAGGGAGTTGCGGATTTACAGTAGGGTTCTCTTTTAAAAAGGACAATACAATGAGCAAAATAAATATAAACCTAATAAATACCGATGAAATCCTAATGGATTTGTATAAATATTTATAATTAAACTGTGTATAGACGAATCAATAGGGGAACACTTTAACACCTTACGAGCGGCCTATGCGGTTTATTTATATGTACCGCACAGCGGGGTGTTTTTAGCCAAAATAGGGCTGTTTACGTGATCATTTTCATGCCTAAATAAGACCCAGAACGTAAAACAAGTACCTATCCCTGAAAGGGCATAAACAGAGCTTTCGAATGACACCATAACGATCCTTTTATGATGGCTAGTTTTCTTGCAATAACCGTGCAACGCGAGTGCAAAAAGCATGTAATTAGCCACTTTCCCGATACAATTCCTTATATAGCGAGTGAGAGAGGGAGGAGGGAGCTGGGATTCGTGTCAGTAGGTTCGCCGCGGTGGTCTGGAGCAGTCATACGCTCGCTAGTCTCCTGCCACCACTTGTCTCTCTCTCTCAGCAACATTACGTGCTGAAATTGCCACTCGACCTATGTCGAGCGCCGCCACATAGTCCAGCTTTATTTAACTCGACTTATGTGGTGAGCCGCTAATTAAGGGTTAACACCTTACGAGCGGCCTATGCGGTTTATTTATATGTACCGCCCCGTGGGGTGTTTTTAGCCAAAATAGGGCTGTTTACGTGATAATTTTCATGCCTAAATAAGACCCAGAACGTAAAACAAGTACCTATCCCTGAAAGGGCATAAACAGAGCTTTCGAATGACACCATAACGATCCTTTTATGATGGCTAGTTTTCTTGCAATAACCGTGCAACGCGAGTGCAAAAAGCATGTAATTAGCCACTTTCCCGATACAATTCCTTATATAGCGAGTGAGAGAGGGAGGAGGGAGCTGGGATTCGTGTCAGTATGTTCGCCGCGGTGGTCTGGAGCAGTCATACGCTCGCTACTCTCCTGCCACCACTTGTCTCTCTCTCTCAGCAACATTACGTGCTGAAATTGCCACTCGACCTATGTCGAGCGCCGCCACATAGTCCAGCTTTATTTAACTCGACTTATGTGGTGAGCCGCTAATTAAGGGTTAAGGGGGGATGATTCACTTTGTGGTTGATTTTTCATTTATTTATTATTTTTCTAGTTTCCTCCTTAGACCTCTATCAAACTATAAAAAACAACCCCAGAATCACCCTTCAGGATATGTTTGTACATATTTCGGTAGAAAAATGTCCAGGCCTTGATTTACAGAATCGCTATCGCTCGCCAGGAAAAAATCGTCACCTAAATGACACGAAAATTCTTAATATTGACAAATAAATTGGATGAAGGTGTTAAAATCGGGAGGGTCTGTACGCCCCCACATACCTTACCCCCTGCGCATGCGTGGCCCCGCCCACTGCCCAAAATGTACAAATATTGTATTAGATTCGATTAACCTAACTTAACCTCATTTGTCTCTTGATATGTGTCATCGACGTAAAGTTGGTGCCCTTAGTCTTTTATTTAAAGTTTTTAACAACCCTCAGCATCCCTTACATGGGGTTCTGCCTGGGCCCTATGTCCGGGCTCGTGCAACTAGATTCATAAGCAATCTTAATGATCTTGCCATGAGCCGTGTTAATTTTTCTACTACACAGTTGTCACGGTGTTTTGTGCCGGCCATGGTTGACTTGTGGATTAAGTTGCCAAATGAGCTAGTCAATTCAGCTCATATCTCCATTTTTAAGTCTAGAGTTAATGCTTTTTTGCAGCATTAATTTTTATTTTTAAATTTATTTTATTCTATTTTATTGTATTATATTTATACTTGATCTCCTCCACTGCATAATATGTGTATATATACAGTATACAGTATATGTTTTTATTTTTTCCTAAGTTGCCGTAGTCTCTCTCCAGTGCCTCCGGGTGTTTTGTGTGGATTCATCTTGATGGTGTTTCTGCATCCTGGTTGGAGACTTCGGCATCTCATATAATAATAATAATAATAATAACCTAACCTAACCTAACCTAACCTAACCTAATATAATATAATATAACATAACACAAACAACAAAATAAAAATATAAAAATACACTGATTCCAAATGGGATCGAACACTGGTTTTATTGGTGTCGGGCGAGAGCTCTACTGACTGAGCTACAGAGCGATCTTGCAGTAACGGTTTGAAGGCTATATTTAAGCGCGGGAAACGGGGGGCGGGGCCAAGGGATGCTTACATTTTTGCGCATGCACAGGGGGTAAGGTAGGTGGCTGCGTACATCTCCTCCCGTTAAAATAACCAAATTAACGAGCCGAACGTCATAAAACCTAATATAATAAGACCAAACACGAGGGAGAAGGGGGCGGGTGGTGGAGGTCAGAAAAGCCGGCCCATTTCCCCTTAAACAATAGCAAAGATGACAACCCTTTATCTTTTACTTTTCTACTTTACCTTTTCTTTCCTCCTTTAACCTTTCTCTTATTCTTAAAGCAGCTATCACCACTCAAACCTGCCAATCCACATTAACTTAAACTTTTACGGCCTGGGTTATGGTATTAGGTGCGATTTGAACCATACAGTATATAGTTGCTCGCCCTGCCCCACTCAAAAATATATAAATAAGTTACCATTATTTTGACTTTTTTTATGATGTGCATACCGAGGATATACCATACAATTTATACTAGCAGGGCTGTCTGGCATTGGTCCTGCTATTGTCATAAGTAGATGTTGAAAATGTAATTTATTATATATTTCTATTTTTAGGTGCAGCAACACACACACACAAACACACATATATACACACACATACGGGCACGGTGGCCGTGGGCGCTTAGTACACTGAATTGGGAGCGCTAGCTGTGGTGTCGGGGGTTCGATCCCACGCGCCGGCAGAGGAAGTTCTCTCAACAACTTTCCCTAGCCGTGAAGGCAAGGTCTCGGGGGACCCACAAAGTATCCTGCCCACGTCCTACTCCCTCGGGGGTATGTAGGCGCTTTCGTTAGCAGCCAGGATCAGTCTGTTGATCCCCTAGGATAAGATCTAGGTTAAGTCTGTGTATTTTCAGCCCCATTGAAATAAACCGATTATTATAATATATAAATTATATATATATATGCTGTGCATATAGTTATTTACTGTATATCATATAATTATGTAATAATTATAGTGCATGTAATATATATTACCGTGATATAGGACCTGCTATTCAAACATGTACAGTATACCCAAGGTGCAGGAAACTTCAACCGTGAATATATTTGGTATTATAAAAGTAGCCAAACTTTCGCATAGCTTTATTCACCAAAAACTATTCGAAGATGTTCTTGAGTGCAATACTAGGTCACCAATAAACTCCAACTAGTTCTATATATCCTCAAAACAATGTCCACTACCAACACTACGAGAAATAAATTCAACCCCAAATGGCAATAAGATTTCTAAAAAAAAAAAAATCATTATTCAGTTCACTATATACTGGTCTAAGGTCGCCATTTGTTACGACCGGCACTACGAAATAAACAAGGGCACTTAATAATGGACTAGATGATAGGCTATATCTGCAACAACGGTACGCTAATTCCAAACCCTCGAACTATTACGCCGGTGAGCAAAAACACTTAAAACCCTCCAGATTTAATCTACTGGATAATGGGGTATCAATTAACTGGGTTTTAGTGCACTTCTACAAAGGCTTTCCGGTGACGGCAAAGCCAACTCACAACAGGAGTACTTACGTTACGAAAATGCTCTAAAGTAATAACAATGCTTGAATAAACTATATAAAATTTAATAAAGGTATATATGCTTACGTTAACTTTAGTGTGAGTCTGTTCTCAACACTAAACTCTTCAATGCTCTATGAAACACTGGAAGTCTAGTCCTACAACAATCAGATATGGAATCTTCTGAAAAGGTCTGATGCTCTAAGATGCTCGTTAATATAGAACAGAAATAATGCAGGGGCAGGATGCCAAAGTGTGTATCTTAAATACACCAATAAGTTGGATACATAATATAACAAGGGAGTGCAACAACTCTCTGACAGCACTAATAATAACCACTCAGAAACAGTACTTCCTTAGCCAACGTAACAGCCAAACTGGGTTGTGCACTATGCACCAACCTAGGCTAAAATAAGGCGTGAATAATTCCTAAAGCATACACAATGAAAGTTAATATACACAATGCTGTCTTTCTCACTAATAAAGTCTAGCAGTGGCATAAAAAATGTACTAGGAAACTAGGCAGAGCGCAAGCATGCTCGTAGCCTATGTCTCCCCTTGAACAGATTTCCCTTATGTTACGTTAAGTGACTTGGAGGCTCTCTTGGTAAGTCCATATCTCTAGTATCTGGTCTTGCCCTGGCGCTGCACAAAGGTCAACAAAATGAGGTAGCAATCATACAGGTAAGAGTAGGCAAAAGCCCTTTACCTGTATACTGCTACACTCGCAAAGCAAAATATGCACAAGGGTTACAGGCTAGCTAGCTTCGTCGATGTTGTACAGGCTCTGACATGCCACATACATAACTCAGACAACGACCAAAGATACCTTCCACTGTCTAGCATTATATAATGGGAAAGAACATCTCAATAATTAGAAGCACCCCAACAGTAGGCTACCATATGACTATGACTAATAATCCCTAAAACTAGTGCAAACATATATGGAGAGCTGGTGCTGGTAATATGACTGGCCGACTATGGAAGTCGTATGCAGAACCAGAAGGGATAAGTAATTGAATAAAGAGAGAAGTATAAAAAGGAAGAAGTTCAGAGAGAGAGAAAGTAGTATAGGGGGTTATATGGGGGACAGATTGCAAAGGACGTGTAGGACCAAGCACGCCGTGCCAAGCTCTGCAGGAGAAACACGGGCAGGAGCCCCCCCAGCACTAACAAAGGCAGCGGCACCCAATCACAGACGACTACGTCATGAGGAGCAAGCGTCATATGCCTCGTCAGGCCCGCCGGCCAATCACGGGCGTGGGAAACTCCTCCGAGCGAGGGAGGCACACGTACATACACACGCACATACTACCACCTCGCTCTTTCTCCTTAACTTCACACAATGCATCTTATATTCCATCAATGATATAAAACACTTCCAAGTGTCACAGACAAGAATAAAGACCACCACTGATCTGTCTGTGACAACATGAACTCTATGAAAGAAAGAACATCGTTCTACGATTATTGTAGCCCATTTCACTACCCTGGCGAGCGCTAGTGAGTTACGAGTGCATTCTGGCAAGCTGGCCAGCGTAACAATGTCTACCTGTGAGAAGTTTATCTTCAAACAATTTAATTAGAGGTTTATGGTCTGGCCAAACAGTTACATCATAACCATATATTACCTCACAAAATATATTTAACGCCCAAATTTGCGCTGCACCTTCTAAATCGGTAACACAATAATTCTGTTCTGCAGGTTTTAAAGAACGGCTAGCGAATCCTAATGGCCGTAAGAGATTCCTATCGTCATACTGCATAAGAACAGCCCCGAACCCAGTATATGATGCATCAGAATTGATATAGAAAGGTTTCTTAAAATCAGGGAAAGCAAGGGTCGGTCGAGATGTTAAGCTCACCTTTACTTCATTAAAAGAACCCTCTTGTTCAACTCCCCACAAAAATTCAACATTCATCTTGAGTAAAATATATAGAGGCTTCGCGATACTAGCGTAGTTTCTTATAAATGCCCTATAATAGCCTGATAGGCCCAAACATTGCCTTAACTGTTTTACGTTAGTGGGCGTAGGAAATTTAGTGATAGAATTTGTTATTTGAGCAGTGGTATTTACCCCGTCCGGAGTTAATTCATGCCCCAAAAATGACAGTTTCTTTTTAAAGAATTCACATTTACTGATTTTCATTTTTAAGCCTGCCTCATTTAATTTAGAAAGTATATTTCTCAGTGCGATAAGATGTTCCTCTACCGTTCTAGAAAAAATTAAAATATCGTCTATATAATGTGACGTCTACCAGCGTTGGCAGAATTGCCTCTCGTTGGCCACTAGCGCTCGCCACGGACATTGAAATGGGCTACAGTTATCAGAGAATGTTGTTCTTTCTTTCCTAGTAATCGCATTGTCACAGACAGTCCAGTGGTGGTCTTTGTTTTCGTCTGTGAGAACGGGTTACATTTTATATCAACAGTCGTGATAATAGTACCAGCGTGTGAATGAGAAAGACTTTCAGAGCGAGGAGGTAGTAAGTGTCTGTATGTATGGGTGCATTCCTGCCTCTCTCTCGCCATTGGACGGAGTGTCTGGCTGTGTCCTATGACGCCTGCTGTCTTGTGACGTCTCGGCCCGTGATTGGCCGACCATCGCGCCTTTGCGGTCTCCTGTGTAACTTACCTCCTCCATGAGGGTCCCCAGGAGCTGTCCTCGTCAGGACAGGCTTGGAGCGCGTGCTTCTAACATCCCTTTGCATACTCTCTCCCGATCACCACCTTTATTACTGTTTCTCTCACTCGATTCTCTCTTTCCATACTCTAACCTTTATTAACTGCACAACACTCCCCTTGGGTTCTGTATACGGTTTTCATAGCCGGCCCATTGTATTGCATGCGCCGTCCTCAGAGATATGTACATGTACTTAGAATAGGTTTGAGGGTTCTTAGTTAGTATACGTTAAGAACTTTGTGTGTCTCCATTATTGATTTAGTGTTTCTGCTCTTTTATTTAATGCTCGACTGGGATAAGGTAACTGTAGTCGTTGTCTCCGATGTGTGTACGGTTTGCTTATACCAACACGACTTCGGCCGGTCCTGTGGTAGCCGGGGTTGTCTTTTCGGTTGCGTCCTTTGCGAGTGCAGCATTGTGTTGACTGAGGGTTTTGGCCTGTACCAGTTCCACACTTTGCTGCCTCTTTGCTTGTCTTTAGAGGGTCGCCAGGATAGAACCAGATACTTGTGATCTGGATCTATCGAGATAGCCCCCTAGTCAATTAACGTAACCTAAAGGATGCAGTCTTAAGGACATCGCTAGGCTGTGAGCCTGTCTTGCTCAACCCCAGTTCCTTACCTAGAGTATCCCAGCTAGACATTATTAATCAAGTAGACACTTGATAGTATTTAATATGAGCTCTTTGATATGTGCGCATTATTATTCACAGCATTTATTAGTCTAGGTTGTTGCTGAGCCGCACAACCATAGCAGACTGTTTCGTTGATGAGGAAGTACTTCTTTTAGTGTCGAGCATTGCTACCGTTGCTTATTTATAGTATTCTCGTGTCAGTTAACATTATATGTCCTATCTTTTAGTGTACACATGATTTACACGTGTGGTGTCCTTCCTCCTGCCTTTATATAGTTCTAAATCAGTACGAGCATCTTATGAGCATCAGACTTTCTTCAGAAGTTTCCAGGTCTATGCTGTAGGACTATACTTCACTTTCTGTCAGATAGGAGTGAAGAGTTTATTGTTATTTAGAGTAACTGTATTGAAGCACCTTTTTATTGTATTAAATCTTGCAGTGATTTAATTGATCTTTCCATAGATTCCATTTTTATGCATTTTAACGTAACTTGCATCTTGTTTGTTATGAGGCTATACCAGTGCAGGTTAGCCTGAAGTACAGTACATTTATGCCCAGTTAAGGATACCCCGCTATCGCAGATTAACCCTGGAGGGTATAGGTGTTTTGTTCGCCGGCATATAAGTTCGAGGGTTTGGATCTAGCGTACCATTGTTGCATAGTGCCCTATTACTAGTCCAATCATTGAGTGCCCTAGTTTTATTCGTAGTCCCGGTCGTAACAAATGGCGACTTTGCCTAGTATCTTATCTTAGTCGTCATAACAAATGGCGACCTTAGTCTAGGATTTAGTGAACTAGGAAATAATTGCTGGATTTTTTTTTGTGGAGATTTTTTTTTTTTTATAATCACCATTTGGGGGTCGATTATTATTTCTCACAGTTTGGTAGTGTACATATGTTTTTGAGGAATATTTTGGACACGTTGAATTTTTTTTGGGCAACGTAGTATGCCTATAGCACTTGAGTTGTCTTCAAGCATTTTTTGAGTGAATAGTGCTACATGAGAGTTTAGGTATTTTTTTTTTTTTTAAACGTTGAGGATTTCCGGTGGACACTATGTCGAACGACGGATCAGTGCACAGTGAGGACACAGTACGGGAAGCAGGCGAGGAGGTGGAGAAGGTGGAGTTGTCTAACGGCGTTCGGGTGGTGAACAATGAGGAGGATGCTCGGATTTTTTTGGAGGAGCCTGTGTCGCCGGATCGGGTGTCGGGGCTAGACCGGTACGGACTGCAGTGTGTAGCCACGGTCTTAGGGTTGTCCGGTAGCGGTTTGTCGAGAGGTGAGCAGGTTGCCTGGGTGCTCGGTGGGGTACATAGGGCTTCGGGTGGAGCGGGACCTGGGGCACCTTCTGCCCAGCCCCCATTCCACTCGACTCCTATCATGGCGCCCCCTCGAGCTCCGGAACCGGGTACGTTCCCGCAGGCCGATGCCCGCTGGCGGTTGGGTATGCCTCTAGGTGATTCATGAGGTGGGTCCCCAATAGTAGCGCCCCCTCCTCAGGGTTTGTCTTCCGAGATTTTGTTTCAGCTCGAACTCGCCAAACTCGAGCAACGAAAGTATGAGGCTGAGCTCAGGCAGCAGCAGCAGCAGCAGGAATCTGAGCTTAGGATTCAGGCTGAGGAGAGAAAGGCCATATGTGAGGCTGAGCTTCAGGTTGAGGCTACGAAGTACTGTGCAGACATAGAGCTTGAGAAGTCTCGGGTGGAGTCGACAGGGCAGCGTCTCGGTTCTGGGAATCGAGGTCTTGATCAGTCTTTATCGCACCTTCTTAAGTTAGTCCCTGCATTTGACGAGTCGGGTGTCACCGAGTTTTTCCTGCGTTTTGAGAAGAAGTGCCGGGAGCACCAATGGCCCGAGGTTAAGTGGGCAGCCCTTGTTTCCTCTAGGTTGGTTGGCAAAGGACGCAAAGCATATGATGCGTTGCCCTTGGAGTCTTGCATCGATTATGCGTTATTGAAGGAAGCTGTTCTGCGGGCGTACGAGTTACAACCAGAGACATATAGGTTGAAGTTTCGGGGTGTTACGAAGGGTCGTGAGTGCACTTTTCTAGAACATGCCCGGGAACTGTCTGATGCTTTGAGAAATTGGCTGAGGTCAGAGAAGGTGACGACGTTCGAAGAGCTTGAGCAGTTATTCCTTCTAGAATTTTTTTTTAAATGCACAGGCGGCGACCTGACTTTGAACCTCAAAGAGAAACATCCTAAAACTCTACAAGAGGCAGCTGAGTTGGCTGACCTGAGATTATCGCTGATTCGTGGGTGCGGGTCTGCACAACTGACCGATGCAGTTAACAAGGGGCACAACACTCCAACCCCCCCCGAGTCAGTGATGCAGCATTTAATAACAAAAGTATGAGCAATGATACTAATTTTAATCACAAACCAAAAACCGTCCCGTTTAAGAAAGGTCAGGGCCCTTCCCAACCTCAGGGGAAGTCCAAGGGTGAAGTAGAGTGTTTTAAGTGTCATAAAAAGTGTCTTTTTGCACGTTTCTGCCCTAGTAACCAACTTGCAGCAGTCGTGTCTTTGGCTAGCAACATTGGGGTGTCTCTGAGGTCTTCTGTGTTTACCCGGGGTGATATGTCAGATGCGGGTGCACAGCCAGTGAAGGAGTGTCCGGAAGGCTCGAAACCTGTCCGCGATGCTTTTTGCGACCATAGAGGGCGTGGCTGCGTGAGTTGGGCTGGTTGCAAGCATGGGTTGGAGTTGTTGCGTGATACAGGTGCATCCCAGACTCTGATAATTTTACAGGCCAACCTATAAACGCGGCACGGGTAGTTGTGGTGCAGGGTATTAATGCTTCACGGTCATACCCATTGGTTCAAGTGGAGCTGGAGGTTGATGGTGTGACACGAGAGATAGATGTTGGAATCGTAGAGAAACTGCCAGTAGAGGGCGTCGACCTTTGTCTCGGCAACGACTTTGCGGTGCCTACTTCTGAGGTTCCACCCTTAGTCGTTGCCGAGAGGGCGGCCGACGTGAGTAGGGAGGGGCAGGAGTTGGTCGAGAGGTGTCAATTACAGCAGATGGCATGTGTTGTCACCCGATCTCGTGCATCTAAGGTGTCACAGCCTATTCCTCATTCTCTAGACCAGTGAAGGAACGGTCGGAAGGAGAAAGCTAAAGTTGGGAGAAGTTTTAAGAGTTTTGATCCAGCGGTTCTTCTTGGCGACTCAGTATTAGCACCAATGTTTAGGTCCGGAGTGGCCCCAGAACCTGTCACACTTGGTGAGGAGGTAGGGCGTGAGAAAACTCCGAGACAGCAACGTTACACACTTAAGCAAGATAGGATCGAACAGTCCAGTATCGGGGGAGGCCATAAGTTGCTCCGGGAGCACTTAGATAGATTGGCTCCTTCGGATATCTGTCGGCTGCAGATAAATGATCCTGAGCTTCAGAAGTGTAGTAACGGTGCGATTGAACTTGATGAGGACGGGGATGCAAAGCCGGGGGACTTCTTTCGTGTGGAGGGCATATTGTACAGGCGTTTTCTAGATCCCAGACGGAGTTGGGAGGGTGGGTCGAGAGTGGTTGACCAGTTGGTAGTGCCTAGTGTGTGCCGTGATAGCCTACTGAGGTTGGCGCATGATGTACCGTTGGCAGGGCATTTGGGTGTACGTAAGACGGTAGCAGCATTGGCGAAATTGTTTTGGTGGCCAGCTATGAAGGCACATGTGGCATCATGGGTGGCAATGTGCAGTACCTGCCAGACAGTAGGTAAACCAAACCAGTGTATTCCCAAGGCTCCGTTACACCCTATTCCTGTAATCGGGCCACCATTCAGTAAGGTTATAATCGACATGGTTGGCCCTCTACCCCCTACTCGTGCAGGCAACAAGTTCCTCCTCACAATCATGGATGTTGCCACTCGTTATCCGGATGCATACCCCATGCGAAATGGTACTGCTAAGACTGTTGTTCGTAACTTGCTATTGTACTGTTCTAGGTACGGGTACCCGCAGGAATTGCAGTCAGACCAAGGGTCCAACTTTACTTCTAACCTTTTCAAACAGACAATGCAGCAGCACTGTATCAGGACAGTTGTCTCTTCAGCCTATCACCCAGAGAGTCAAGGGGTGTTGGAGAGGTGGCAATCGATTCTGAAAAGCATGCTGCGTTGTTACTGTGTTGAGAATGGCAAGGATTGGGATCTTGGGTTGCCCTATGTATTATTCGCTGCTCGGGAGGTAACTGGTGAAAGCCTAGGGTTTAGTCCCAATGAGTTAGTTTTCGGACATCAGGTCAGAGGCCCCTTCAACATGGCTAGAGAAATCTGGGAGGGCACAGGAAAACCATGTTCCATGTTAAAGTATGTCCTCGAGAGTAGAGAGAGAATGCTGAGAAGCCTAGAGTTGGCAGGTAGGAATTTGGTAGGGTCGCAAGCACTTATGAAGGACAGGTACGATGAGAAGACAAAACTCCGGGAGTTTAAGGAGGGGCAGGAGGTGTTGATTCTGTTACCTCTGCCAGGTCATCCGTTGTCTGCCAAGTACGCTGGTCCTTATAAGGTGGTAAAAAAGATCTCTGACCTAGACTATCTTGTGGCTACTCCAGATATGCGTAAAAATAATCAGCTTTGCCATGTGAATCTGGTGAAAGAGTTTGTGAGGCGCCCCCCTGAGCCTCTCGCTGTCCCTGTGTTGACCTGCAGCGGTCATGGAGGAGAAGGAGTGAGGGACAGTGAAGCCCAGGTGGAGGATAACTGGGAGTGTCATGTCTCTGCTGACCAGTGGGCAGGGAACTCCAGACAGGTGGCTGACGATGCTCTAGTGCACCTGCCTGAGCAACAGCGTGCAGCCGTGCAGCGCCTGTTTGCTTCATACCCCACTGTGTTTGCAGAGCATCCAGGCCTCACAACTCGAGTGGTGCATGACGTGGACGTGGGAGATCACCCCCCCTTTAAATCAGTACCCTACAGAATTCCACCCATTAAACTCCCAGCCCTCAGAGTGGAGTTAGAGTATATGTTGGAACAGGGGCTGATTGAGAAGGGGGCAGTTAGGTGGACATCTCCTGTCACTCTGCAGCCCAAGCCTGACGGGATGGTTCGCTTCTGCATTGACTTTCGGAGATTGAACGGGTTGACTTCCACCAATGCTTATCCCCTTCTCCGTGTTGATGATAGTGTAGACAAGATTGGTAAGGCACAGTTTCTAACTAAGGTAGACCTAGTGAAAGGTTACTGGCAGGTGCCCTTGTCTGAGCGGGCGAAGGGGGTATGCGGGTTTGTGGTTGATGGGAACACCTACCGTTGCAATGTGATGCCGTATGGCCTTAAAAATGCCCCAGCAACCTTCCAGAGTCTTATGAATGAGTTAGTAGCTGACATCCCTAACTGCACTGTCTACCTAGATGACGTTATAATCTACGATGACAACTTTGAGAGTCACTGTGAGCACATAGAAGCCTTGTTTCGGAAGCTCAGTAAGGCCAGCTTGGTGGTCAATCTGGGAAAGTGCGACTTTGTCCGGGCAACTGTGCAGTATCTTGGGTTTGTGGTCGGGTTAGGCCAGGTGTGCCCCCCCCCCCAAAAAAAAAATACAGGCTATTAACCAGTTCCCCAGGCCGTCCACCAAGCGGCAGATCATGAGATTTTTGGGCATGATCGGTTACTATCGCCGCTTCATTCGGGCTTATTCTACTGTGTTAGCTCCCCTGACAGATTTGCTAGCAAAAGAGAAAAAGTTCAAGTGGGCACCTGAGTGTGAAAGGGCATTTTCGCTGGTCAAGCACCTACTATGCACTCACCCAATCCTCAGGGCCCCTGACTTTGAAAGACCGTTCCAACTGGCAACAGATGCCAGCGGTGTAGGGGCTGGTGCCGTCTTAATGCAAACAGACAAGGAAGGTTTGGAGCTTCCAGTCAGTTTCTTTTCCAAGAAGTTAATTCCGCTCAGAAAAACTACTCTGTGGTGGAGAAAGAACTGCTGGCAATAGTGTTGGCGCTCAGGCACTTTGAAGTATATGTTCCTGCCTACGGGCCAGTCGTGGTTATTTACACCGACCACCACCCTCTTAAATTTCTTAACCAATTCCACAACCGGAATATGAGGCTGACACATTGGTCACTCATGTTGCAAGAATACAATCTAGACATTCGCCATATTGCCGGTTGTGAGAATGTGATTGCAGACTGTTTGTCGAGGGTGGAGGATCCGGAGTAGATCACCACAGGTGTGGGGGTTGGAGTGGAGAAAAATCAGGCTTGCCCCTGTAGAGCAGCCGTCAAAAACAACATTAAAATTAAATAAAAAATCACATAAAAACTCTTTCTTTTTTATAGTTAATTGTAAGTTGCCAATGTTATAGCTAAAGTCCTAAGTTGAACCTGTCTTTCACTTAGTAGGCTGGGCTCTGTGAAGCTCGCTCAGGGAGAATAGCAGGCTAAATTATACTATTGGGTTTGGGAGGGGTTGTAAGATTTTCTTTATATTAATATGTTGTTTTATTTAAGATTGAACTTTGCATTTAATTTCTGGTGGAGTGGCTAGGTGTACAAAGGAGTACAAAGGAGTACAAAGGAAATCAAGCAACAACAGATCTAGTGACCCTTCTAGGTTGCTTGTCCTCCAAAACACTGAGGATCAAGTGTCCAAACAGTGGTTTAGAGTGGGTAAGGGAACATTGGAAAGGGAATTACTGCCCTGGAACTAATGTCCGTGGCAGGATTAGGAAGTTAGTAGGGGACAGATGGGTTAGTAACTGAGGGGGGGATAAAATAAAGTTATTCATTTACAAACGCAGTCAGTCGCGGGTTTGAAGCGAGATATTTGTCTAGGCGGAGTTTAAATGAATCAACGGTGATGCAGTCTATAACGTTTCGGGAAGCCCATTCCACAAGTTGACAACTCGATTGAAGAAGAAATTCTTAGATTCGTGTGAGTTAAAAGATTTACCAATAATTTTGCAACCGTTTCCCCGCGTGTAATTAGATTGGTCGATAGTGAAGTACTTACTACAGTTCATATTGTCGATGCCTTTGATGATTTTGAACACTTGAATTAAGTCACCTCTTAATCAGCGCTGGATTAAAGGAAATTGATTTAATTCTCTAAGACGCTCTTCGTATGGTTTGTTCTTTAGGCTAGGTATCATTTTGGTAACTCTACGTTGAACTCGTTCTAGCTTGTTTATATCTTTTTGGTAATAAGGGCACCAGGATTGAACGCAGTATTCCAGAAGAGGGCGGACTAAGGAATTGTAAAGGGTTAGGATAACTTCTTTGGATTTATGCTCAAATGACCTGCCTATAAAGCCAATTATTTTGTTTGCCTTCTTAACAACTTCTGAACATTGTTGACTCGGTTTTAGGTTACTCGATATTGTTACTCCCAGATCGGTTTCTCTGTTTACATTCTTAAGCTGAGTGCCATTCATCGAATAGTTTGCTTTCTCATTTAGGTATCCGATATGTAGTACTTTACTTTTATCCGCATTGAAACTCATTTGCCAAGTTTGGGCCTAACATGACAATTTATCTAGATTGTGTTGCATATCGTTAACTTGTTCTTTTGAGAGTACGCTATTTGCAATTTTTGTATCGTCAGCAAATTTTGAGATTGTACAGGTGAGGCCCTCATCTATGTCGTTGATGTAAATTAGAAAGAGAATTGGTCCTAGTACCGATCCCTGGGGTACCCCGCTACTTACATTGGTCCATTTAGATGCCTTACCGTTTATGACTACTCTTTGCTTTCTGTCGCTGAGCCAATTTTCTATCCATTTCAACACACCGTCTTGTATTCCATGCGCTTTTAGTTTTAGCAGTAAACGTTTGTGGAGAACTTTGTCAAATGCCTTTTGAAAATCAAGGTATATAATATATACAGCTTTACTCTCATCGTAGAGGTTGAGGATATCGTGGAAGAAGTCTAAGAGGTTTGTTAAACAGGAACGTTTTTTACGAAAGCCGTGTTGAGTATCTTTAAGTATGTATTTTCCTCTAAGTGATTTACGAGTCTGTCTCGTATGACCGTTTCTAGCATTTTACATACAACTGAGGTTAAGCTAATTGGACGATAGTTACTGGGTAGGGATTTGCTGCCTTTCTTTAATATCGGTGTTACGTTGGCTAGCTTCCACTGATCAGGCATAGTTCCAGACTGCAAGGATTTATTGAATAGTAATGTCAGTGGTTTGGAGAGCTCATCCTTAGCTTCCTTCAGAACTCTAGGCGAGATTGTATCAGGTCCAGGCGTTTTATTTACCTTGAGTTTATCTAAACAATTCAATACTTCTCTCTCTGTAACGGTGATATTGCTTAGAACATCTGAATTATCAATCTGAATCGGCGATGGTGTAGGGATATCACTGAGGTCTTCTGTTGTAAAAACTGATGCAAAGAGGTATTGAGGGCATTACTCATTTGTACTTCGTCTTTGGTGTATTCTCCATTTTCATCGACTAACGGTCCAACAGTTGAAGTAACTACTTTTTTCTTTCTGAAATAACTATAGAATTCTTTCGGGTTTGTTTTACTTTGATTCGCAATATGTAACTCTAAGGACTTTTTACTTTGCTTAATTAACTTTTTGGCTTTGCGTCGTACATCTACAAATTTCACCCGTTCTTCGTCATTTTGTGAGGATTTTAATCTATCATTAGCAAATATTTTAGCAAGCAGGCAGTTTGAAATATCTTTATTCCACCATTTGGGCTTATTATTATGGCCTGGACGCCGTATTTTCGATGGTATGCAGTCTTGCACTGCTTTTAGGTAAGTGGTTTCGAATAACATCCAAGATGTATTTATGTCGTTATTGTTAACTAAAAAGCTCCAGTCAGTTTCTTTAAACATAGCTCTAAGTTTATGGAAGTTTGCTTTCTTGAAATTAGGGACTTTTTCGATGCTACTATTTGGTTCGTTACTAGTAAATTTTAAAGTGAAAGTTATCGTACGATGGTCGCTGTTACTGAATTCATCACCAACATTCAAATTCTCTATTAATTCTTCTTTTGTTGCAAGTACAATGTCAAGAACGTTATTACCACGGGTCGGCGTTCGAACAAATTGATAAAGCGAACTCTCTTGCAAGTTCGTATACAAGTCATGTCCGGAGTGTGAAGTAAGGTATCGCCCCACTTGGTCACAGGTAAATTAAAGTCGCCAAAAATTACGGTATCTTGTGAGTTACTTACATCTGCAAATTGTTCGTAAATTTCTCGGTCAGTTTGCACTGATTGAGCTGGAGGTCTGTATATTAATGCAAGTATTATTTTTGTACCTTTATTATTCTTTATTAGCACAAAAGATGCGTCGACGTTCACAATTTGAGGTTTTGACAAGAGGGTAGGGTTAAGACTTTCTTTGATATAAAGTAAAACGCCACCTCCATTTCGATTTATTCGGCTTTTCTCAAACATTACATAACCAGGAAGTGAATATTCTGCTAAAAAGTCTCTATCTTCTGTATTGAGCCAAGATTCTGTTATGCCAATCACATCATAATTTTCTGTAAACACTGTGGCGGGTCTTGTCGGCATTCTGCCTTGTCAGATATGGTGCTCGCCTAATGTTGAGGATCCCATATCTTGGGCGGGGTGTGACGTCTACCAGCGTTGGCAGAATCGCCTCTCGTTGGCCACTAGCGCTCGCCAGGGACCTCGAAATGGGCTACAGTTATCAGAGAATGTTGTTCTTTCTTTCCTAGTAATCGCATTGTCACAGACAGTCCAGTGGTGGTCTTTGTTTTCGTCTGTGACAACGGATTATATTTTATATCAACAGTCGTGATAATAGTACCAGCGTGTGAATGAGAAAGACTTTCAGAGCGAGGAGGTAGTAAGTGTCTGTATGTACGGGTGCATTCCTGCCTCTCGCTCGCCATTGGACGGCGTGTCTGGCTGTGTCCTATGACGCCTGCTGTCTTGTGACATCTCGACCCGTGATTGGCCGACCATCGCGCCTTTGCGGTCTCCTGCGTAACTTACCTCCTCCATGAGGGTCCCCAGGAGCTGTCCTCGTCAGGACGGGCTTGGCGCGCATGCTTCTAACATCCCTTTGCATACTCTCTCCCGATCACCACCTTTACCACTGTTTCTCTCACTCGATTCTCTCTTTCCATACTCTAACCTTTATTAACTGCCCAACACTCCCCTTGGGTTCTGCATACAGTTTTCATAGCCAGCCCATTGTATTGCATGCGCCGTCCTCAGAGATATTTACATGTACTTAGAATAGGTTTGAGTGTTCTTAGTTAGTATAGGTTAAGAACTTTGTGTGTCTCCATTATTGATTTAGTGTTTCTGCTCTTTTATTTAATGCTAGACTGGGATAAGGTAACTGTAGTCGTTGACTCCGATGTGTGTACGGTTTGCTTATACCTACACGACTTCGGCCGGTCCTGTGGTAGCCTGGGTTGTCTTTTCGGTTGCGTCCTTCGCGAGTGCAGCATTGTGTTGACTGAGGGTTTTGGCCTGTACCAGCTCCACACTTTGCTGCCTCTTTGCTTGTCTTTAGAGGGTCGCCAGGATAGAACCAGATACTTGTGATCTGGATCTATCGAGAGAGCCCCCTAGTCAATTAACGTAACTTAAAGGATGCAGTCTTAAGGACATCGCTAGGCTGCAAGCCTGTCTTGCTCAACCCCAGTTCCTTACCTAGAGTATCCCAGCTAGACATTATTAATCGAGTAGACATTTGTTAGTATTTAATATAAGCTCTTTGATATGTGCGCATTATTATTCACAGCATTTATTAGTCTAGGTTGTTGCTGAGCCGCACAACCATAGCAGACTGTTTCGTTGATGAGGAAGTACTTCTTTTAGTGTCGGGCATTGCTACCGTTGCGCATTTATAGTATTCTCGTGTCAGTTAACATTATATGTCCTATCTTTTAGTGTATTCGATTTACACGTGTGGTGTCCTTCCTCCTGCCTTTATATAGTTCTAAATCAGTACGAGCATCTTATGAGCATCAGACTTTCTTCAGAAGTTTCCAGGTCTATGCTGTAGGACTATACTTCACTTTCTTTCAGATAGGAGTGAAGAGTTTATTGTTATTTAGAGTAACTGTATTGAAGCATCTTTTTATTGTATTAAATCTTGCAGTGATTTAACACATAACGAGCGGCCTATGCGGTTTATTTATATGTACCGCCCAGCGGGGTGTTTTTAGCCAAAATAGGGCTGTTTACGTGATCATTTTCATGCCTAAATAAGTCCCAGAACGTAAAACAAGTATCTATCCCTGAAAGGGCATGAACAGAGCTTTCGAATGACACCATAACGATCCTTGTATGATGGATAGTTTTCTTGCAATAACCGTGCAACGCGAGTGCAAAAAGCATGTAATTCGGTACTTTCCCCATATAATTGAGTATGTAGCGAGTGAGAGAGGGAGGAGGGAGCTGAGATTCGTGTCAGTAGGTTCGCCGCGGTGGTCTGGAGCAGTCATACGCTCGCTAGTCTCCTGCCACCACTTGTCTCTCTCTCTCAGCAACATTACGTGCTGAAATTGCCACTCGACCTATGTCGAGCGCCGCCAGTTAGTCCAGCTTTTTTTAACTCGACTTAAGTGGTGAGCCGCTAAAGAAGGGTTAATTGATCTTTGCATAGATTCCTTTTTATGCATTTTAACATAACTTGCATCTTGTTTGTTATAAGGGTATACCAGTGCAGGTTAGCCTGAAGTAGAGTACATTTATGCCCAGTTAAGGATACCCCGCTATCGCAGATTAACCCTGGAGGGTATAGGTGTTTTGTTCCCCGGCATATAAGTTCGAGGGTTTGGATCTAGTACCGTTGTTGCATAGTGCCCTATTACTAGTCCAATCATTGAGTGCCCTTGTTTTATTCGTAGTCCCGGTCGTAACAATATACATAAACATTGTGACCGGTCAATCCTGCCAATACATTATTCATTAATCTCTGAAAAATCGCTGGTGAATTTTTAAGCCCCATGGGTAGACGTTTGTACTCGAAAGTACCGGAGAGAGAATTAAATGCTGTATATTGTCTTGATTCCGGTGATTACCCAATTTGATGAAACCCACTCGAAAGATCGAGGGTTGAGAATACTTTGTTATGTGTTCCCAAACTAGCAAGAATTTCCGGTATTGCCGGCATATGAAAATAATCGGTCTCCGTAATGGTATTAAGTTTTCTAAAGTCTACCACGACTCTAAACTCCCCCTTCGTCTTCTTCGGGACTAAGAAAAGAGGTGATCGCCAAAGTGATGTTGATGGTTGAATTACGTCCTGAGAAAGTAACTCTGAAACATGTTTATCAGTCAATTCCCGTTGACTGTGCGATAAGCGAAACAATGGCAGGTAAACGGGCTTCTGCTCCTTGTCACTCAACAAAATTTGATGGTCTCTAATGTCAGTAAACCCCATAGCATCCCCTTTCAAATGTACGGACTCATTCATTTCTCTCAATAACGCCTTAAGCGGACCCTGAGCCTCAGGAAAGTCGGTACCTTGTAAACCCTCATAAATATTACGCATTCTATCATCCATACCAGGAGAGTTCCCTGTGCGCACTGATGCCATGGGAAGAGAATTAATTTCTTCAAATTTACAAGGTACACAGGAAGCATTACATAACTTCGTATCCGCATATAATTTCATTAAGCCATTTGTAGCATTTAAAATGAGAGTTTGGAAAACATTGGTGTCATTCACCTCATGTAACGCTTGAGCGAACGTAATACCCTTGATCGCTGAGGAATCGGGTAATAATACAATAGAATTTACTGTACTCTTAAGATTGTTTGCATAAACATTAACAACCTTCGCAGAATGCGGTTCAATAATAGTATTACAGTGAATGAGAATATCAGAATCCCCCATACATTGTTCTAAATAATCATGCAGTTTAATCTCGATGGCGGGAAGAGCGGAGGTGATCCCGTGGCAGTGCCTGTATTGACCGCCCCCGATCTTCCGACCAGGTGTACGACGTTTCCTTTGAAAATATTTACTGCTCTCCACAACGCCCTTACGTACACCCCTTGATACAAATTGTAAACTCTCTGGGAAGCTAGATGATGCCTCAATGAAAGTACCATCAATAGATACACCATTCATCTCTAGACTCAAAATAAATTTACGTACCCTCATAGTTTTAAAACCCAATAGAAGGTCCGAAGAGATGTTTAAACCCTGAACAACGTACACTTTCTCCGTCATTAAATCCAAGTCCTCATGCAATGCTAACGGTAAGTATGTAACCCCGAATATTGAAATATTATCCCCTGAAACACTCTGAAGATTACCATCGGGGAATTCAAGTTTAAACGAATCATCATGATTCAATTTGTTAAACACAGAGCTAGACATTAGGTTCACAGGAGAACCCGTATCAATTAAAACACTTATATCAATATTATTTACACTTGACTTCAAAATGAACGATATCAGGTGAATTCATAAGGGCACTTATCATTACCGTAGGAAATTCCGGAGTTTGTGTACATTGATGTTTTACATTACGTTTGCATGGGAGCGATCGTAGACTTCCCCCGACCTAGGGTGACTGGCCTTCCAATCGTCCAAATCTACCTTCACTTCCGGGCAAGTTCCAGTCCGATGATCATTACACTTGCATCTACGACAGAAAGTTTGTTTACCTGCCGTATATTCATATAGCTCCTTGGCCTTGATGTTACAACAATATATATATATATATATATATATATATATATATATATATATATATATATATATATATATATATATATATATATATATATATATATATATATATATATATATATATATATATATATATATATATATATATATATATATATATATATATATATATATATATATATATATATATATATATATATATATATATATATATATATATATATATATATATAAAATTATACCGTATATATATATGGTTTCCTCCCTAGACTTCAATCAGGTATTAAACACAAATACCCCCAAGACCACCATACGAGATATATTTTTATTTATTTCAGTAGATAAATGCTTTCTTCCTATAGTTGAGGCTAGCTCTAGCCCTATGGGCAAATTCGACACCTAAATAGTACGACATGTGTTAAAATGTACAAAGAAGTGGGGCTAAAGTTCTTAAAATCGCTAAAATAATGGGGCGACGGTCTTAAAATAAATCTAATGGGGCTAAAGATGAGGGAGAAGGGTTCCAGAAAAAACCTTAATGATACACAGATCACACAGACCAATCGGTGCCAACGAAGTGATCCGGCTTTCAAGATACTGGGACATGAATTACTCCCACTTACTATAGTATGTATATGTATTGTGTGTATATTATACTCAGGCACAATACCCCCATATCGGGGGGTGGCTGACTCGAGACAGAGCCCGAACAGAAACAACATTTCAAGTTCCAATTCTTAGGATCCGGGACCACTTTCGCGTTCCCTGTCGCGTTCTGTATCGATTAGTAGGTGAATTGTACTATAGTAGTGGAAGAAAACATAGCAAACAAGCCAGGCACAGCCGGCCAAACATAGCCTTCATGCAGTGGTAAACAAACAGAAACAAACAAACGAACAAACAAGACGAAATATACAGGTAGGGGAAAGTGAGTGAATGCGTTTCTTCTGTAAGGGAAACGAAATAATAGAGAGACAGGATGGTGGGGAGAGATTTGTTTGGGGTTTTTTGGACCCGCTTTTCCCTCATGCTTAGCAGTATTAGCTTTGGGATATTTAGATTTCGTCCCATTAAATTGACGAAATTGAATACCTTTCGCCCCATTTCATTATCAATATTAAGACCTTTCGTGCCATCTACTTATCGACGGCGAGTCATTAATTTTGGAGAAACGAGCCTTTGGCTGGAACATTATTTTACCGACAAATTTAAAAGATTACCTCAAAGGGGGGTCAGATAAGCAGACACAGAAATAAAGCAAGAAACACAAACAAACAGACAACATGAAAGGTACAGTTAGGGAAACGTGAGTTAATGTGTTTGTTCTGTAAGGGAAGCAAGAAAATGGAGGGGGAGGGATTACATTATATATATGTTGGTAGTAGGGGAGGCTACTCACTCTCAGTCTCTCTCTCACTCACACGAGAGAGAGAGAGAGAGAGAGAGAGAGAGAGAGAGGACATAGATCCCTATGTGTTTTGATGTGTTTTGATGAGAATGAACGATACTTTGTGTTGGTAGACTTCTCTCTCTCTCTCTTTCTCTCTCTCTCCCACACACACACACACACACACACACAAGCGCACACACGCACACTCAATCTCTCTGTATCCCCCCCCCCCCCCTCTCTCTCTGTCTCTCTCACTCTAACTCTTTTTCTCTCTTACTCTCCTAATATACCGTATACTGCACTAATATAATCTCCTCTCCCCGCCTTCCCAGCTACTCTTCCATCACCCTAATAATTCAACCTTTCATCTTGTAGCATTCTCTTGCTTCCCTTAAGTTTAATTTCCATCCTGTTTGATCACTGGTCGATACATTCAAGATAATGTCAACTGGGATAACCCGCTCAAGTCTTACAGGATATGAGGACGCACTTCTTTTCTAGTATATGGCTATTATTAGACCATTCGTCCCAGTTCCTTATCAGTATAATGACCTTTCGTGTCATTTAGGTGTCTATGTATTTCTGGCGAACGATAGAGAATCTTCAATTTAAGAGGAACTAACCTTCGGCCGGGAAAATTATTCTATCGAACAACGTACACATTTATCTCGCACGGGGGTCTTGGGCTTTTTTTAAAGCTTGATGAAAGTCTTGAGAGGAAAGTAAAAACAAATAAAACTAAATAAAAGTAAATAATAATAACATATAAATACATTAATACAAAAATAAAAAAATCCTTATGGGCAGATGGGTAATTTTTCTGGATCCCTTTTTTCCTCATGAATAATCCCTTTAGTATTCAGATGTTAAAGATGTTTGCCTCATTAGTTTGTCGATTTTAAGACCTTCCAGCCCATTTTTATATTACTTTAAAATATATATATTTAAAAATTTATATTTACCCATATTTATTCACCTTTCGGACTTTATCTTTTGAACTTAATTAATATTTACTTATGCCTAGGATTAACGTCCAATTTACGCATAGTTATCCTAGCCTTAATTTTACATATTCATAATATCTATTTAACTACCATCACAGTAGACTTGACCTACCCCTTTGGTGCGGTATCTTTGGTGTGTACTTGCTTGACCCACACCACGCATTAACCCAGCCGCATATATATATCTATATATATATATATATATATATATATATATATATATATATATATATATATATGTTGGTAAAGCCAGGTAATAAATTTTCTTTAATACATACGAGGTTGAAAGAAATGGCAATTTCTGCGTTGGAAATTTTATTATTCAAGGTTTCCAGGTCTCTGATGAGTTTTCGCTGGGTGGCAGGAAGTAGATGAAGGAGATGAGCAAAATTCATGGTGGTACAGGGTTACATTAAAGTACATGAAGATACAGGATATACGACGCGTTTCACTGGACAACCAGCATTATCAAGTAAGGAAGGAATGATATAAAAGGTAAACAGGAAGGGTATATATAGAGGGTGGAGGATCAGAGGAGGCGGAAAACAGGGGGCAAAAGTCTGCTATTGGTGGAAGGGTAAACTAGGAGAGAGAAAGGGGGTAACCGCTTCACGCATGCGCACTGGATGCGGGATGGTGGTCAGTAGGTGGGGTCGAAGCTGATTGGCTGCGTGTCGAGGGGCGTGGCCTAAGTTGTGTGGCACCTGCAGAAGACGAAGCTGAAGGAGGTAGCGCGGGGGGCTGCGTCAAGGGCACCGGGGGGCGAGGAGGGGTGCTAGGTCCTGTAGGGTAGTGCCTTTTGGCAGAAGGAAGGATCTGAAGGTCCAGAGTTTGGTTGTTGATGTTGGGATGTAAGGCTTGGATATATAAAGCTTCGAGTATAGGTAATCTCCTTGGGTCACTTTCTTTATCGAGTATGGTGGTGTGTTTCTCTAACTCGTTGCGTGTGAGGTGAGGGTGGTTAGGGGTGAGATAGTGGTCTTTGATGGCTCCAGCCTGAAGGTGAAGAGTTAACCGACGTGAAAGACGAGTCTGCGTCATACCAATATAGGAATGAGGTCCACAGTCCTCATAATTACAGGTATGTTGGTAAATGACGTGATCGTCGGTCATCGGGCTCTTTATCTTGGTGGAGGCTGGTTTGTTGCGGAGAACGAGGTTGGAGGTCTTGGGGGATTTGTAATAAATTATTAATTTGATTTTGTTTTCCGGGTTGGTTGGGTGGACATGCTTGGAGATTATTTCTTTTAAGACGGCCTCGTCATTTTTGTGTTCAGAGGACATGTAATTGTGGTAGAAGATCTTAATTTCATTGGGGGGTCAATGTTGGGAGGGCTTTGGGTGTACCATTTTTCAAGATGGTGGTTGATGGTGCTGGAGATGTCGGAGTTGGAGTATCCGTTATTTACTAAAACTTGGGATAGTCTTTCTAGTTCCTGGTGGATGTCGGCCCAGGTAGAGCAGTGCGTGAGGGCTCTCCTAACATAGGCGGAGATGGAGGATAGAAGATAACGGCGGGGGCATTCACTATCGCCGTTGAGGCATTGTCCTGTGTTAGTAGTTTAATGTAGACGGTGGTTTTGAACCCATGGTCGTTCAGAGCTACGAGGATGTCGAGGAAGGGGAGTTGTCCATTGTTAGATTTTTCAAAGGTGAAGTTAAGTCCGGAGGAGGTCATGAAGCGACGCTGGAGTTCCTGTAGTTCGTGGAGGTCCTTGATTTGCACGAAGATGTCATCCACGTAGCTACAGTAGACGGCGGGTCGTTGGGCAGCTAGGAGCTCTTCCTCGATGGTACCCATGAAAAAGTTCGCAAAAAGAACTCCTAGGGGGCTGCCCATCGCCACACCGTCTATCTGCTTGTACATGTTGCCCCGGGGGCAAAGGAAGGGGGCCTCCTTGGTACATAGCTCCAGTAGTGTTTTCAGGGCCTTCTCCGGGATGTCCAGTGTAGGTGTATCAGGGCAATGATATATTCGACGTAGAATCATGTCAATGGTCCTATCCACTGGCACGTTGGTGAACAGGCTTTCTACGTCGAGAGAGGCGATTGTGTGGTTGTTGTTACGGAGGGCGTCTCGTAAAATTTCCAAGAAATCGTGGGCTGAGTTAAGGTTGAATTGGCTGGGCACGTAGGGGGTGAGGAGGTTGTTCAGGGCCTAGGACGACATCCTACGACTCAAGAAGGATGGCAAGGTCACCACTACTCCCGCCCTACAACCTACTCTCCTCGCTGAAGCCGCCAAAACCAGAGGAACTCACCATAGCAAAATACTCAACAAACAACACTTCCAAGCTGCCAAACTATTAAGAGACAACCCCAACATCATCATCCGTCGTGCGGATAAAGCTTCCTGCCTCGTGATCCATGACAAGGAGGAATATCTTAGAAAAATGGACGTCATCTTAAGTGACAACACTAAATTTAAAAAGATCACCCGCAACCCAACCGACGAAATCAAACGTATTGCCAACACCACCATCACCGCCATCAACGCCAAACAAGGAGGGATCCACCTTAAAAAACTCGTCGGAGAATACACCCCTGGTTATGCGTACGGAACCATCAAAACACACAAACCTGGGAACCCCCTCTGCCCCATCATCTCCCAGATCCCCACTGCCACCTACTAGATCGCCATGGCCCTGAACAACCTCCTCACCCCCTACGTGCCCAGCCAATTCAACCTTAACTCAGCCCACGATTCAGTGGGAACCTCACGAGTAGCAAATAAAAGAAAAGGTACCCCCTTATCCCACTCAACTCCGGTCTCTGTACAATATTTACACAACATTCCTTTTAATGTCTGATGATATCGTTCGAGAACCCCTTGACTCTCAGGGTGGTTGGTGCTAGACTTAACATGCTCGATACCCAACTCCTTCAGGGACTGCTGGAAAATGTTAGAGGTAAAATTAGTACCTTGATCACTTTGCACCTCATGGGGGAAACCCATTCTGGTGAAGAATTTGAGCAGTTCCTTGATGCCAGTTGGAGCAGAGGTAGTCCTTAAGGGTATAGCCTCTGGGTAGCGAGTTGCCATGTCCATAATAGTTAATAAATAAATGTTACCTTGGGAAGTCTTAGGCAATGGGCCTACAATGTCCACTACCACCCGAGTAAAAGGAATCTCGAAGACGGGCAAGGGCACCAGAGGATGTACAGGCACCTTCTGATTGGGTTTTCCTGTCATCTGGCAAGTGTGACACACTCTACAAAACTCCACTACATCTGCACGCATTCCTGGCCAGTAAAAGTGGGCTGTGATTCTGTCTAGAGTTTTTCTCACACCTAGGTGTCCTGCCAATGGTATACAATGTGCCATTTCCAAGATATCTCTACGACAAGGTTTGGGGACTACTACTTGATGGACGTCCCAGGCCCCGTCATCGATTGGTCTGTGTGGCTGTCTCCATCTATGCCACAATACTCCTCCTTTGAGGTAGAAACATTCACCACCCTCCTTCTCACATTCCTCTTCACTCACGGACCTGGCAGCTAACTCCTTGCATTCTCTATCATCTCTTTGTAAGTCTACCAGGCCACTAGGACAATTTGGAGGGGTTTCATGGTCATCGTTAGGGTCAAGATGAGCCATAAAGGTGTCAGATAAATCCACCTCAGTCACATCATCAGGCACAGTTGGAGCGGCATTCACACTCTCATCATTCCTTTCATCAACTCTTACATTCGGTACATTTCTGTCTGAGGGAACTGCTACGTGAGACATTGAACGTGTGACAGCACAAACAGGGAAAACTGTTGGCATCTCCTTTTCGAGCTCACGGGTTAGTTGCTCGTTAACAGGGGAAAGTGACAAAATGGGATCTGGTCGGACCTTCTCACCTGCTACATCATTCCCCAAAAGGAGTGTTACCCCAGACACAGGGATATCTTGGGACATACACAAAGCTATGGTGGCCTCACCCTGTAGTAACTCACATTCAATTTCGCCTTTTACCAAGTATGCATAAAATTGGCCTCCAGCACCTCTCATTACAACTGGTTCGCCAGGTGGGCACTCAGTGTGAGGATTCACCATGAGGGTGCTAGTAGAACCTGTGTCTCTCAGAATTTTTACCTCATGCATACAACCATTTAATCTCATGTTGCCAGATGAAATAAAGGTGTTACGATCGGGTCTCGTATAAATCAGTGGCTCTTATACATTGGACTAGACTGGCATAACTGCAACAACGGAAACGCTAGATCCAACCCCTGATATATAATCCCGTCGAACAAAGAACACATAATACCCTCCAGAGTCTGAAACAGCCTATTACCTATAACATATGGTTGCTTAGTTATGGTACACAAGGAAAAGATAGTTAACTTAATTAAATCACAAGAGTGATCTAATGCAAACAAGAAGAAGGTTTACTTAACGTTACTTTAATCAATAATATCTGTCACTCCTTTATGAAAGAAAGTGTTGTAAAGTCCTCAAGCACCGAACAAGGAATCTTCGGAATAATGTCGGATGCTACTAAGAAGAACGTATCGGAAATGGAACTACAAAATAGCAGGAGGCAGGACAATGCACGTGTAGGCTAAATACACAAAAAGGCTGGACCTATAATGTTATTGGACACAAGAATATTATAAGCGGTGCAACAGTAATAATGCTGGCCACGAAAAAGTAGTACTCCTATTAACAAAACCGGTCTATGCTGGTTGTGTCTCTCTACAGCAACCTAGACCTCAAAATGCTTGTGTAGAAATAATGGGTATGCATAAAAGAGTATATGATCTAATCCAGCTAATGTCTACCCGGGTTAATAAAGTCTAGCTGGGATGCGCAAAGGTACAGAATTCTGGTAGAGCAAGGCAGCTCCTAGCCTAGTGTGGACCTTGGGTCTGTGCGGCCTGATTACGTTAATATGAAGGGGTGCTCTCTTGAGGATTCTCGATCACAAGTATCGAGTATCCTCCTGGCGACCCTCAAAAGTAAAAGCAAATAGAGTTAGAACAGTGTTGGGTGGATTAGGCAAGCAGCCCTCACGCACTACACAGTCTAAACTCCAAGGTACACAGACAAAAGATCCACCCAGGTAACCCACAGAATCCGTAGTGTCGTGCAGCTCAAAAGTAGCCTACACACAGTGAAAACACCAACAGCAAGGTGCCTGATCCCTAGTCTAGCATTATTTAACCCTGTAGAAACATTAGTGATTGATGGAGACAGTCCGAGCAATACAATCTCCCAAAAAGACAACGACTCTCCTTCAACCTTAGCCTAGTACATAAGAAATGTGAGATCCAGCATATAATACAGTCTGGCCACCAATTCAAGGTGTGGATGCAGGGAACCAGAGGGGGATTGATATTAATAAAAGGTGAGGAAGTAGTGGAAATGATAGAGGCAGTAGGAGAGAAAGATTCTAAGACAAGAGTGTGGAACAGTTCATGGGAGATGCTTAGAGTATGCTGTCTGGGAAGGATCTGACAAGGATATTCCCAGGGACCGCCTCGCTGGAGTCCCAGTTCGCAGGAATGGCACGAGGGCGCGCGACAGTCTCCAGTAAGCAGCCGCCTAGTAGGCAGTGTTAGGCAGGAGGCAACGAATCCCGCGAGGCCTATGTAAGGGGGCCAGCCACGCGCCACACTCACCACCAAGTCACACCACCTGGTCTCTCTCTCTCTCTCTCTCCCGCTCGCCTTCCCATCATTCAACACTTAACACAATACTTTCAATTGACTAAATAAAATAGAAAGGATTGTGACAGACGAAAATAAAGAACAGTTCTGAACTGTCTGCAACACAAGCTTTCTCGAGAAGGAAAGTACACAATGATAGGTAGACTGTAGCTACATTCTCTGCCCTGGCGAGTCCTAGCGAGTAAGCCATGCGGTTCTGGGGGAAGCGGTGAGCGTCACAAAGGGACGGTAAATGTCCTGCACTGATGTTGAAATTATTGTTGGCTTAACCCTAGTGGGTTGCACCACACATGCTACTACACCCCTGTGTAGATGGTTTACGTTAGCTGCTAGGTACTCCTTCTGTCGGGAGTCCTGTATTAAAGGAACTTTTGGTGCTAGGTACTCCTGTCGGGAGTCCTGCATTAAAGGAACATATGGAGTTTGAGATACAGCGGCAACTATCTGCCCCGATCTCTCTGTTCTCTCCTTGGCCCAGCACTGATAAGCAAGGTGGCCTCTCTTGCCACTAAAACTACATACTTTAGGGGATACGGGAACGTTCCCTCTTTGAGCATTACTATTACTTTGGGCCCCACCTCTGTTACCATTGCCCTGAGTCGCATTTTTAGTTGGGGGAACAATTCTATTTTGGCTAGCTGGGGAAGACGTTACAGGAAGGGACTGGGTCTGTCAGATTTGTGATTGAGACACTTAAAATTAGAACTAGAATTATCGTAGGGCTTCTTTCCACGAAATTTGTTGTTGAGCACGTATGTGTCAGCCATGTCAGCGGCGTCGGCAAGACAATCTACCTTTTTCCCCCTTAAATGATAGGCTACAGAAGAATCAATTTTCCATAGGAAATTTTCTAACAGGACCAACTCCTTCAGATCGTTGTAGCTTGTGACTTTCTTACTCTTGACCCAATGATTGAAAGTTTTAGTCATGGTCCTGGCAAATACCTTATGGGTTTCTTCTACTTTCTTCTGTTTTTTACGGAAAGATTGCCTGTAAGCCTCAGGCTGTAATTGATAGGTTTTTAGGATAGCTTATTTGAGATTGTCATAATC
The DNA here is from genome assembly GCA_032716605.1 of Paralithodes platypus. Lineage (NCBI taxonomy): Eukaryota > Metazoa > Arthropoda > Malacostraca > Decapoda > Lithodidae > Paralithodes > Paralithodes platypus. Next base: position 10,772,887 of record CM064579.1, read on the forward strand.
CTGCCTAACCTCTGCTATTTCTGACAAATACGTGGCTCGAGCCTGCCCTGTCAAAACGGTTTGTAACATAAAAGGCCATTGATCTCTTGTCCACTTCATACCTCCAGCAACTTCCTCAAACAAAACAAAGAAATCCTGCACATTATCCTCAGTGAATGGTGGAATCACGCTGGTCATAGTTAATCCCAGAGGGGGAGCAATTAAGGGAGCATTTGTATCGGCATTTAGTTGAGCCGTACGATATTGATATTCACATTGTTCGGTCGTTGCGCTGGCTTTTATTCTGGCTTCTTCGGTATTTATTCTGGCTAGTTCTATATTTAGTCTGGCTTGTTCGGTCGTTGCTCTGGCTTTTATTCTGGCTTCTTCGGTATTTATTCTGGCTAGTTCTAGTTTGAATAATTGATCAACGGTAAAACCAGGTGGCAATGGTTCATCAAGTTGGCTAGGTTCACTCGGGATCCCACAAACTGCTCCGTCTCCCTCCCCGCCTTCTACAGGGAACAGGTGGGTTTTAATGGTCTGAGCCACCTCTACTTTAGACATGTTTGAGACAGTTAACTGGAGATGTGAGGCAAGTACTTTCAGTTCGGATTTTGACAGACTGTCAATATCAGGGGCTGTGGGTTCTGATTCTATGAAAACTCGAGCATCTTCGTTATTAATTAGATGAGGCATGATTAATATTTGATTTTTTAGTAGTGAAACGGTAGTGAAACTGAGTGAAACTGTATGAAACGAATCCTGGCAAGGTCGCCACTCTTCTGTTATGTGTCTCGATCCTCAAGTGGTTAACTTGATGAATCTAGATAGCACAGGGATATATATTAAGGTATCAGTCAGCTGAATGCAAAACAAAAGTAAAATCTAATAAAATTATTTCCTGTTGTTGCTTCCTTTCCTTTTGGATCTTAGGACTTGGTAACCTTTATTGACTGATACTCTTTAATTATGAAAAATACTGAAACTAATTAAAGTCATGTAGTATTTATAAAGAATTATTATTTAACCGTAGGCTATGGTTATGAACCGAATAAGTTATATCTAAAGAAGGACTATTAATTCTATAAAAAGTCTTGAAAGATAAATATTAAGGTAAGAATATTTCTGTCTCTTACCCTTTTTGAAATGAATAGCTAGTTTTCTTATATGTCCTTTTATTTATATTTAATGTAATTATTCTTGGGTCTTGTCTTACGTTAATAGTATTATATTATTATTATCATCAGGATTAATATCAAAGTCACATAAAAAGTTAGATATATATTTAATAATTAGACAAATTTATTTCTTAACCACGTAACATTGAGGTTTGATTATGAGTAAATTAAGTTACAGGATCGCTTCATAGATTCGATTCAGGTCTCACTCAAATAATATGAAAAGCAAAAATAATATTTTGAAGCTAAAATAATTTTCTTCAGCTTAGGAAATCACTAGAAGTAACATTAAAACAGCCATGTTAGTCTAAGGCGATAATACTAATATGAGACAATAGTATCACCGTATATTTGTTCTTACCAGCAACGTAAGCTTAATTAAAAGAAAATGAAAGAAATCTTAAGTATTAATATAAAACAATAGTATTACTTTCATCATAACCCAATTACTTAAAGAGTTGCTTTAGTTCACAAGTCAGTCAACTAAAATAGTTAAGTACATAATAGTAGCGTTAACGTTAATTCTCAATCACAAATCTCACTAACCAACATAACGTAAGTGTTTACACCGAACACACTTAACACACACTTATATAATCTGACTGACAGTCACAATCCCATTATAATACTTCACCCCGTCTTCCTCCAGCTGCAAGTTCACCTTCCCAACTCCAAATGAGACTGATTTGAATGCCCACTACTCGGGTCTTATATACTATGCAATGATGGTGTAGGAACGAATCAGGAGGCGGGGGCTGATGCGCGCCCCAATCACAGCTCCTCTAGTTGCGTAAGAGGTGCGTGGTCCAATGGAGTCTCCTGGCGTCGAATCATCGTCATAGCGTCGAATCATCGTCATAGCGTCGGGCCATCGAAGTAGTTTGCAGGGTTCCCTATGACGCAGGCAGGTGTGAAGGCTTGTTTGCTGGTATGCGACGAGCTGGTTTCCCCCTCGCTGGTTCGCTCGCTGGTCTGCTTCGCCGCCTGGGTAGTTTGGCACTCTTCAACTCTTAATTCTAACCCTTAAATAAACATACAGGGCTCCGTATGTAAGAACATCAACATATGTAAATGGGATGGTTTAAATGACGACATGTGCATATACATTGTGTTGTCTGTGTGTGTGTGTGAGAGAGAGAGAGAGAGAGAGTATACAAATCAATCTTTAATTGCAAACATTTCAAGTTTATAACCAGTGTGTGCATGTTGCATAGTGACGTTTTAAATTATGTTTGATATTATATATGCTGTACATATGCTATATAGTGTGTATATATCCCAGTGTTCATGTCGGAGTGCTTTATAATATTATGAACTATCCATTTGCTTGTTTTACGGAGGAGCTGTTGGGGGCTTAGATTTTAGTGGGAAATTTGAGTTTATGAGCTGGGCGACACTACGGCGCTCATGTTCGTGTATTTGCCGTGTTGAGCCTGTGGGGAATCTATAATTCATTCACTATAGGTAAACCGGATATCGTAACCCCGAACCTCTATAACTCAAGAAGGGCTAAAACAAATGGGCTGTACATTTCAACACCTATTCCCTGGTTGAGTCTTCCCAAATGGTAGAACTGTTTGGTCGATTACTCTAGTTGTTTTCGAGATATAGAGGTTAGTGGTCCAGATATTTGGACTAACTATAATGGTGCATTATAATGAACAATGGTGCACGTAATGTGTGTTTATTGGTTGTACGATACCATGGCGCTAATCTCCGGTACGTAAAAGATGCTGCCTTTTTTCCAAGTGATTACAGTTTATACCTCCTCAGAACCAACGTCAACAAGTTTCTATCTACTTCAAGTTCCCATGATTATCAACATAGACATTAGTTGTTTTCTGGACCCCCTTCTCCATCATGTTTAGCCCCTATTAGTACTGATATTTTAAGACGTTCGCCCTCGTTACTGTGTCAGTTTCAAAACCTTTTGTGCCACTTAAGTGTCGATATTTTCCTAGTGAACAATAGGAAGCCTGCATTACAGGAGGAACCATGTATAATTTAACTTAATTGAGGAACACCTCGTTCTCAACATTAATCATCCATACAAACCCCAATGTACTTGAATATACTAATGAAAGCATGTGGTCTTCCCGGAATTGGAACTCGGGACACCACACCCAGAACATAAGCATCTAAACCATTACACCACCAACACAGTTCATTAATAACATACTGTATATTCAACGCCCCCACCCCCTCCCCACGCACACACACACACACACACAAACGGATGGAACTGAAGGCCCTATGCTTGGAAGAGGGTCAAACTCATCAACACTGGCCTACAACAAATTATAACCTCCCAAGTGTCGACGTCCCAATAATGTTAAGGGGAGATGGGCCATTTTTCTGGTCCCCCTTCTTCCTCATGATTAGCCACATTACTTTCTTAGATGTTAAGAGGTTTGCCTCATTAGTTTGTATAATTTAAGACCTGTCTCCTCATTTCTTTGTCAATATTAAGACCGTTCGTGTTATTTACAGTAGGTGTCATTTTTTTTTCTGGCGAACGATAGTGAGCCTGCAACTTTCGAAGAACAAGCCTTCGGCCAGGAATTTTTTCTACCGTAAAATGTACAAATTAATTTAGAAGGGGGTTCTAATAGATGTTTTTTTTAAGCTTGATGGAGGACTAGTGAGGAAAGTAGAACAATAGTTAATAAATTAAAAAACAAAATAACCAAAGAGTGAACCATCCCCCTTCATAGCATTTGGGCCCGGTAAGCATTACTATTCAGCGGAGTTAGGAGGGGAAGTAGGTCAGAGTGTTTGGTATGTATAATATTCATGTTGTTATGGATCATCAGATGGGTGGTGGTAAGTGGTGGAGGCTGATATTACACCCCCCCCCCCCCTCTTCTCTCACATGCTCTCTTTCGCTCTCCTTCGTTTGCTCTCTCTCTCTCTCTCTCTCTCTCTCTCTCTCTCTCTCTCTCTCTCTCTCTCTCTCTCTCTCTCTCTCTCTCTCTCTCTCTCTCCTTTAAATATACCTGCACATATTATGATTGAAGAAAAACAAATGCAAATAATAACAAATCTAGATACAGTACCGGTATCTATATAATAGACCGAGGTTCATGCTGTATAATTCACTAAGTATATCATTATTTGGTTAGCATGGATCTAAAGGTCATACGGTACGGTAGGGAGGGTCATGCAATATCAACGGATTAACCTGGAATAAAACCTTGTTCAAGAATATCATAATTAATATTCTGACGAAATCTAATATAATATTTCCATAATATAGCAAGTTTCATAATACCAATAAGTAAAACAAAATCTATCAATCTATATATGTTAATACATAGATAATTAAATAAATAAAAGTATGTGTATATATATATATGAAGCATGTATGCTGAGAATGATTTTCTCCAGACAATTTACTGTCATAGTACAGTAGGGTATTGGTAGGAGGGTTTATCAGCAGTGGATATACATAGGGTACAACAAACGAATAAATAGATAAATGTATAGCAATATATTTTACATCATGCTTACACATACAGATTAATAAGCGCGGGCAATCACACACACACACACACACACACACACACACACACACACACACACATACTGTACATTCACACACACACCCAATACATCGAGTTGGTATCCAATTACTATACCATTTAATATCATTATCACTACTACTAGTAGTCGCAATAGTAGTAGCTTTATTACACACACACACACACACACACACACACACACATACTGTACATTCACACACACATACTGTACATCGAGTTGGTATCCAACTACTATATCATTTAATATAATTTTCACTACTACTAGTAGTCGCAATAGTAGTAGCTTTATTACACACACACACACACACACAAACACACACACACACACACACAAGGTCACGGTGGCCGAGCGCGCTTAGTACTCTGTATTGGGAGCGCTAGCTCTGGTGTCGGGGGTTCAATCCCAGGCGCCGGCAGGGGAAGTTCTCTCAAAAACTTTCCCTGGCCGTGAAGGCAAGATCTGGGCGGATCGTCTCGGGGGACCCAAAAAGTCTCCTGCCCACGTCCTACTCCCTTGGGAGTATGTAGGCGCTCTCGTTAGCTGCCAGGATCAGTCTGTTGATCCATTAGGATAAGATCTAGGTTAAGTCTGTGTATTTTCAGCCCCATTGGCTGCCGGCTTGAAAAAAAACGATTATTATTATTATTATTACACACACACACACACACACACACACATACTGTACATTCACACACACACACCCAATACATCGAGTTGGTATCCAATTACTATACCATTTAATATCATTATCACTACTACTAGTAGTCGCAATAGTAGTAGCTTTATTACACACACACACACACACACACACACAAACACACACACACACATGCACACATATGCACACACACATACACACACATACAAAACACAATTACTTAATACTTGTAGATATTTAAAGCGTGCATAAAAATATGTTATAATTTAAACGGTATAAACGGTACATACATAATGTGGTAACTTAATGTACTGAAAGGGAATACATTTAATCAGATTCCATTGTCCTCATAATTAGGCTCCTCGTATACACGATTGAATTACAACGAGCTTGATTAATTAGAAGAAACAAAACATTATACTAGAGAAGGAACCTATTATTTATTAATGGATGGGGCTACGGGGAGGGGCTTTGTTTTCGTTACTGATTTGTTTGTCACTAGTTTATTATTGGTATGGTTGCTTAGGTGATATTGCTGTTACTGATGTTGTTGTTAATGTTGGGGTTGTTATTGTGATTGTTATTGTGGGGGGGGGGGTTTGGGGGGGGGGTTGTATGTGTTATTACTTGCTGATTAGGGGGATAATATTGTTGTTTTAGTGGTGGTGGTGAATGTAGTTGTTGTTGTTGTTAATGTTGTTGTACTTGTTGTCCTTGTTGTTGATGTGGTGATGGTGGTAGTGAATGCTGTAGTTGTATATATTTGTTATTACTTATAGATTACGGAATCTTGTTGTTATTATGTTACGAACACATACACACACACGGACACACACACACACACACATACACACACACACACAATACAGCCACCCAGTACATCAAAGGGTATTGGACTATTACATGTGGTCTTTGTTACATTATACAAACACAAGAGATGAACCACACGAACACAATTATTCATCTTATATATATTGGCAAGCGTTATTCAATTTATTGATGTATTTGTTGTTATTACCGGTATATACATATATACCGATAGGCCTATATTTATATATATATATATATATATATATATATATATATATATATATATATTTTAGGGGAGGTGTGGTGGAGTGGTCTTGCCACTGGCCTGGTAATCCAAAGGTCCCGGGTTCAAATCCCGATGTATCAATGGGAAGATATTATTGGGATGGAATTTGTGCTGTACCTAGTATCAGTGCATTACCACAAGCCCACCGAAACGTCAATAAAATACCCTCATCGTTTCCTGATTAAATAGCAGTGTATGAATATTCCCATATTCAAAATATGCTATAGGGGTGCAATGCTTGGTGAGTTATCTGCTCAACAGGTGGCGTTGTGTGTGTGTAAGTGTGAGAGTCCGAGTGTAGGGAGAGAGACAGTGAAGCACGGGAACGAGATGGCTTCAGAGATGGGGTCGTTTCGGGCCATGAGTGAGCACCGTGCCTCATGTGAAGGCAAGATGGCAGGTGCTCGTTGTACTCTACGTGCTTCACATGTCTCACTCCCTAGACTGGAACAAGACCTCACGGGCTTCACTGTTCATTGTAAAGCGGTGAATGTTAAGGCTCTCAGCCTATGCCCGAGAGGAAGTAAGTTGGAATATAGAAAAAAAAAAAAAAAAAAAAAATATATATATACTGTATACTCTATATTATAAATATATATATATATATATATATATATATATATATATATATATATATATATATATATATATATATATATATAGATTGTAGGCACCAATCGATCAGGGCTAGACCCAGGTGAGGTTATAGGCATGTGATAAAGAGTCGCTGGAACTCCTGTTTCATTTGATTGGCCTCTCTTACTGATTTTCTTTGTGCCTCATTTACACTGAGAGCAATCCAGCTAGCTCTCACAAACACCTCCTCCTCCTATCCACTTCACTACGCTAAACATGCACACCACACTTCATTCCTCCACACCAAAATTAAAAAAAAACTAAATGATGAATTCTAGCCCAGCCTCGGAGTCCCCAGGGGGGGGGGGGGGACCATAAATGCCCCCTCACCCGACCGACCATCCCCTGACGACCCCACACAATTACCTGGACCTCGGCCTGTTACTCTTTCTATTAATTTCTGCAACATTCGCGGACTTTCCTCTAACTTTCACTCTGTTGAGCACCATCTCTCCTCCTACAAACCTGATCTTCTCTTCCTCACCGAAACTCAGGTGTCTGTAGCAACATCCAGCAACCCCTTCTCTGTATCCTCCTACTTTCTCTATCCTAGTTTCAAAGCCAAAGGCGGATGTTGTGCATATGTGCACAACAAACTCACTTGCTCTCGTGTTCCCGATTTCGACTCCTCTGAATTCTCAACTTTATGGCTCAAACTTTCCTGTCATTCTCTTACTAAATATTTCTGTGCTGTCTATCTTTCCCCTAACTCTACCAACTTTCCCAAATTCTTTGACTATCTAAACTCTACAGTGGAACACATTCTATCCATTTCTCCTTTCTCAGAAATCTCCATCTTAGGAGATTTCAACGTTCACCACCGCCAATGGCTCTCCTCTCACGCTACTGATCCACCTGGTGAACAAGCCTATGTCTTTTCTTTCCTAAATGACCTAGAGCAGTTAGTTCAGCAACCAACCCGTATCCCGGATCGCATCGGAGATCGGCCCAACATTCTTGACCTGTTTCTAACTTCTAACCCTTCTTCTTATACTGTCGATCTTTTCTCTCCTTTGGGCTCCTCCGACCATAAACTTATCTCTGTCACCTCTCCTATCTCTCCAGTACGGCCACCCGATCCTCCTAGCCGGCGGCGCTTGTGGCACTTTGGCGCTGCCGACTGGGAGGCTCTTCGGCAGTACTTCTTTGATTTCCCATGGAATGATTTCTGCTTCCATGGCCGAGGACCCTCGGAGAGTGCTGAACGCATTACCGAGGTAATCCTATCGGGCATGGAAGCATACATTCCATTCTCTTTCTCTCAGACTAATGCTAAAAAATCTTGGTTTACGCCTGTTCTACTGCTGTCCGCAATAAGGAGGAAGCATTCAAATGGTACCGACGCCTTAAAACTCAAGACTCTCATTCTTCATATGTTTCTGCCCGGAATCAAGCCAAATCTGTTCTTCGACTTGCCAAACACTCTTTCATCAATAATAAATGCACTGAACTATCCAACTCTAGCTCTTCCCAAGCTTTCTGGCATCTAGCCAAAAACCTCTCCAACAATTTCTCTTTCTCGTCTTTCCCTCCCCTTTCCCACTCTGATGGCACAACCATCACTTCTTCCTCTGACAAAGCTAAACTCTTGGCTCAAACTTTTGCTAGAAACTCCACCTTGGATGATTCCGGTGCTATTCCTCCCTCTCCGCCCTCCTCTCTCTTACTTATGCCTAATATCCTAATCTCTTCTAAAGATGTACTTTCTACCCTCTCTGGGCTTAACACTAATAAGGCGTACGGTCCGGACGGTGTTCCTCCTGTTGTTCTCAAACACTGTGCTTCCGTGCTGACTCCCTGCCTAGGCAAACTCTTTCGTCTCTGTCTATCCTCTAACGTCTTCCCTTCATGCTGGAAGTTTGCTCACATTCAACCTGTCCCAAAGAAGGGTGACCGCTCTCAACCCTCCAACTATCGTCCAATTGCTCTTACCTCTTGTCTTTCTAAAGTTTTTGAAACTATTCTTGCTTCCAAATTTCTTATGCATTTCTCTTCTCATAATCTGCTCTCAGATCGCCAGTATGGCTTCCTTAACCCGGCAAGCGCGATAGGCCTCACGGAAGTCTTCCTATAGGGAACGCAATAGGCCTCACGGAAGCAAGACCATAAAAAAAGCCTTCCAAAAAAAAAAAGGGCCTATCAAAGCAAAGGATTTTGTCTCTAGGTGAGATAATTCCCCTCTAGTACTCATCCATGTGTTTCTCACCCCTCCCCCTCCCCTCCTTCCCCACCTTATTCCCCCCTCCCCCCCCTCCTCAATTATCACCTATTTATGCTCTTATTATCATCATTTATCGGTTATTTTTCTCTCCCGCGATAATGTAGCACAAGTGGGTTGCATAAAAGATTGTTATGCAACACCCAGACACCGGCACACACCGCCCCGCTCGTCTCAGTTGACTCCCAGACAGCGAGAGGGGAGGGCTGCCTGTGGCTCTCTCTCGCCTGAGATTATGACCGGGTGGCCAATATCTTCGTTTTTCACCACCCAAATGCTTTTCCCACTTATTTTAGCATTCTTGAAGGTTCATATATACATCATATATGTAAAATAAAAGCATACCGAAAACAAATAATGCTTTATATTGTAAATATAACTAATTCTGGCAGAATCCAGGGTTAGAAATGCACAAATAACTACCCTAGCACCTAGGTCTATATCGCGCTTGTCAGGTTAAGGGTCGCTCTACTGGTGATCTTCTTTCATATCTTACTAACTCTTGGTCATCCTCCTTTCGGGACTTCGGTGAGACTTTTTCTATTGCACTAGACATATCGAAAGCCTTCGATAGAGTCTGGCATAAATCTTTAATTTCTAAACTAACCTCCTTCGGTTTCTATCCCTCCATCTGTGCCTTTGTCTCTAATTTCCTTTCCGGCCCTTCCATAGCCGCGGTTGTGGACGGCCATTGTTCACTTCCTCACCCTATAAACTCCGGTGTTCCTCAGGGCTCTGTCCTATCTCCTATTCTCTTTCTAATTTTTATAAATGATCTCCTTAACTGTACCTTAATTCCCATCCATTCACACGCAGACGACTCAACCTTACACTACTCCATTAGTTTTTCAGAACGCCCCAGCCAGCAATCCCTCAACGACAAACGTAATGAAGCCATAGAACTCTTAATTCTGATCTAAATACTATTTCCAATTGGGGCAGAGAAAACCTTGTTAACTTTAATGCTTCCAAAACCCAATTTCTCCATCTATCTACCCGTCAGGATCTCCCAGCGGACTATCCCTTATTCTTCAACAATACAAAAATCAACCCTTCATCTTCTCTCAATATTCTTGGTGTCTCTTTTTCTTCTGGTCTCATTTGGAAGGACCATATTACCAGTCTTGCTAAGGCAGCCTCCCAGAAGCTGGGTGTGCTCAACCCCCTTAGGGGGTTCTTTTCCCCTGCACAGCTTCTTGCTCTGCATAGTGCGCCCTTGTATTGAGTATTGTTCACATGTGTGGGGAGGTTCCTCTCACACCGCTCTCCTAGACCAAGTTGAAAGGAAGGCCTTTTGTATCATTAACTCCCGTTCACTCACCAACTCTCTGCAATCTCTCTCTCTCCGCCGCAATGTTGCATCTCTCTCGCTATTCTATCACTACTATAATAATCAGTGTTCCTCAGAGCTATCCCCGTGCATACCACCTCCTTTACGTAGGGCACGTGGTACCCGTCTTGCAACTCAATCCCACCCCTACTCTGTGCAACTCTCCAACCCAAGAGTGAAACGTTACTCTCAAACTTTCTTCTACTCAACAGCTGAGCTCTGGAACTCTCTCCCAGAATCAGTCTTTCCCTCTTCCTATGACTTAAATTGCTTCAAACTCCGTGTGTCCAGGCATTTTGGCTCGAACGTCCCTTGATTTTGGCCCTGTCACTCTTTCAACTATGGGGGAGGCACTAGCTATATGCAGTTATGCCTTTTGCCTCCTTCAATCACATAAAAAAAAAAAAAAATATATATATATATACTGTATATATATATATATATATTCTATATATATATAGATAGATATATATATATATATATATACTGTATATCTATAATATATATATATATATATATTATATTATATATATTTATATATATATATTATATATATATATATATATACCGGTATATGTATGTATATATATATATATATATATATATATATATATATATATATATATATATATATATATATATATATATATATTACATATAGTATATATATATATATATATATATATATATATATATTATATATATATATATATATTAGTGTAGCCAGGGAGGATATTTTCTTTCAGGCAGGTGAGATTAAAATAATAGGCACAGTTTGCATTATCGAGTTTTTTATTGATATTCTCAATTTTTCGTATAGTTTTTCTGGTATTTTCAGGAAGTTGGTAAAGGAGGTTTGCAAATGGTTCCGACGTTTCAATGGGCGCAGCCATCATTATCAAGGAGAAGTGAAGTTAGAAGGTGATAAGTCGAGTTTATATAGGCGATACAAGATCAAGAAAGGGATTATTGTGTGCTAGCTGCACGCTGGTTGGCTAACCTAAGACTAGCTCTGGTAGGCTGGCCGGACGCAGGAGTGGGCGGGGCCTCTGGATCGTTCATCTGCGTGTGTGGAGGGGGCATTCCTGGGGGCATCATGGGGGGCCTCGCTGTGGAAGGGCGTGCCGAGGGTAGGATCTGGCTGTATTCCGCTTGTGTGTTTAAAGTAGGTTGGTATGTTTGTATATATATAGCTTCAAGAATGAATAGGCGGCGTGAGTCTATTTCTTTATCAAGAATAGAGGTGTGTATATCTAAGTCGGGTCTGGTGAGTTCCTGATGGTGTGGGGATGTGTGGTAGTGGTCCTTGATAGCTCCGGCTTGAAGGTGGAAGGTAAGGCGACGTGACAGACGAGTCCTTGTCAAACCGACATAAGTGTGAGGTCCACAGTCCTCACTGTTACAGGTGTGTCGGTATATGACATGGTCCTCTTGTGACGGTTACTTAGCGGTAGCCGGGCTGTTGCGAATTACTAGTTGTGATGTTTTCCTCGATTTGTAGTATATGGTGAGTTTAAGGTGTTGGTCAGGATTCGTAGTTTTAACGTTGTTGCTGATAATATCTCTCATTATGTTTTCGTCTGTTTTGTGATCTGAGGACATGTGGTTTTTATAGTAAATTTTTATGTATTCAGTGTTTGTATTAGTAGGCATGTCGTTTTTGTACCATGTTTCAAGGTGTTTGTTGATGGTGTGGGCGATGTCCGAGTTACTGTACCCATTGTTTACAAGCACCTGGGTGAGCCTCTCGAGTTCCTTGTGAGTGTCTCGCCAGGAGGTGCAGTGTGATAGGGCTCTCCTGACGTAGGCGGCGATGGTGGATCGTAAATATCGCTGGGGGCATTCACTTTCGCCGTTGAGACATAATCCGTTGTTGGTGGGTTTGGTGTAGACAGTGGTGGTAAAGCCTGAGGTGTTGTTGTTGTTTACGAGGACATCAAGGAAGGGGAGATGACCGTTAGAGGACTCCTCGAAGGTGAAGTTTAGACTGGAAGAGGCGATGAATCGTTGTTGAAGGTCACGTAGCTCCTGTGGGTCCTTCACACGCACGAAGATGTCGTCCACATATCTGCAGTAGACGGAGGGGCGGTTGGTAGTCAGGAGCTCTTCTTCGATGGTGCCCATGTAAAAATTGGCAAAGAGGACTCCTAGGGGACTGGCCATTGCCACACCATCAATCTGCTGATACATGTCACCTCGCGGGCAGGTGAAGGGCGCCTCTTTGGTGCATATTTTCAGCAACGTCTTCAGGGCTGTTTCTGGGAGGTCTAAGGGCGTGTTGTCTGGGCAGTGGTAGACTCGATGTAGGATGAGCTCAATGGTGCGGTCCACAGGCACGTTGGTAAAGAGACTTTCTACATCTAGGGAGGCGATGATATGGTCGTCAGTAGAGGAGGCATCTCTTAAAATCTCCAGGAAGTCAGCTGACGAGGAAAGACTGTACTGGCTGGGGGTGTAGGGGGTTAGAAGTTTGTTCAAAGTCATGGCAATTTGGTAGGTGGCGGTAGGGATCTGGGAGATGATGGGGCGAAGGGGGTTACCTGGTTTGTGGGTTTTGACTGTGCCGTAAGCGTACCCAGGGGAGAAGTCACCGATGAGTTTTTAAAGGTGGATCCCTCCTGTCTTTGCGTTAATGGCGGTGATGGTGGTGTTGGTTTTCCGCTTTATTTCTTCGGTGGTGTTACGGGTGATTTTCCGGAATTTTGTAGAGTCGCTTAGGATGTGGTCCGTCTTCTGCAGGTATTCATCTTTGTCGTGGATGACCAGGCTGGCAGCTTTATCGGCTCGTCTGATTATGATATTATTATTTTCACGAAGTTGTTTAGCCGCTAAGATGTGGTTTTTGTTGATTAATCCGCTGTTGTGGGAACCACGTGTTTTAGCGGCTTCGGCTAGTAAGGTCGGTTGTAGGTTGGGTGAGGTTGTGAGTTTCCCATCCTTCTCCAGTTTTTGGATGTCGTCCAGGAGAATCTCGATCTCTAGTCGTTTTCGGTGTGGTCGGGGTTTAGAGGTGTAATTGAGTCCTTTGTTGAGGAGTTCTTCTTGGTCGGGGGTCAGGTCCGTGTTGGTGAGGTTGATGAACCCTTTGAGGGGTCTGGGGAGTTTGATGTTGCCGCCATATAGTTTGGACAATTTCTTGATGGCGGTGCTCTCCACTTTGCGTAGGTGCTGTGTATTGAGTTGTTCGAGTTTGGTGTTGATGATCTAACGGTCATCTCCCCTTCCTTGATGTCCTCGTAAACAACAACAACACCTCAGGCTTTACCACCACTGTCTACACCAAACCCACCAACAACGGATTATGTCTCAACGGCGAAAGTGAATGCCCCCCAGCGATATTTACGATCCACCATCGCCGCCTACGTCAGGAGAGCCCTATCACACTGCACCTCCTGGCGAAACACTCACAAGGAACTCGAGAGGCTCACCCAGGTGCTTGTAAACAATGGGTACAGTAACTCGGACATCGCCCACACCATCAACAAACACCTTGAAACATGGTACAAAAATGACATGCCTACTAATACAAACACTGAATACATAAAAATTTACTATAAAAACCACATGTCCTCAGATCACAAAACAGACGAAAACATAATGAGACATTATCAGCAACAACGTTAAAACTACGAACCCTGACCAACACCTTAAACTCACCATATACTACAAATCGAGGAAAACATCACAACTAGTCATTCGCAACAGCCCGGCTACCGCTAAGAAACCGTCACAAGAGGACCATGTCATATACCGACACACCTGTAATAGTGAGGACTGTGGACCTCACACTTATGTCGGTTTGACAAGGACTCGTCTGTCACGTCGCCTTACCTTCCACCTTCAAGCCGGAGCTATCAAGGACCACTACCACACATCCCCACACCATCAGGAACTCACCAGACCCGACTTAGATAAACACACCTCTATTCTTGATAAAGAAATAGACTCACGCCGCCTATTCATTCTTGAAGCTATATATATACAAACATACCAACCTACTTTAAACACACAAGCGGAATACAGCCAGATCCTACCCTCGGCACGCCCTTCCACAGCGAGGCCCCCCAAGATGCCCCCAGGAATGCCCCCTCCACACACGCAGATGAACGATCCAGAGGCCCCGCCCACTCCTGCGTCCGGCCAGCCTACCAGAGCTAGTCTTAGGTTAGCCAACCAGCGTGCAGCTAGCACACAATAATCCCTTTCTTGATCTTGTATCGCCTATATAAACTCGACTTATCACCTTCAAACTTCACTTCTCCTTGATAATGATGGCTGCGCCCATTGAAACGTCGGAACCATTTGCAAACCTCCTTTACCAACTTCCTGAAAATACCAGAAAAACTATACGAAAAATTGAGAGTATCAATAAAAAACTCAATAATGCAAACTGTGCCTATTATTTTAATCTCACCTGCCTGAAAGAAAATATATATATATATATATATATATATATATATATATATATATATATATATATATATATATATATATATATATATATATATATATATATATTTATATACAGTATATATATATATATATATATATATATATACAGTACTGTATATATATTATATACTGTATATATACATATATATATATATCTATATATATATATATATATACCGGTATATATATATATACATATATATATATATATATATACTGTATATATATATATATATATACCGGTATATATATATATATATATATATATTTATTTTATTTTTTATTTTTTTTTCCTATATTCCAACTACTTCTTCTCGGGCATAGGCTGATAGCCTTTTACACTCTACCGCTGAACACGGTGAGGCCCGTGAGGTCTTGTTCCAGCCTAGGGAGTGAGACATGCGAAGCACCTATTTCACGGCTCGAACCCAACTCCATCTCTGAAGCAGCTTCGCCTCTGCGCCTCACAATCTCACTCCCCAGGCTCGGACCCTCACTCTCAGAACGCCACCTATTGAGCAATTAACTCACTAGGCATTGCCCCCCTGTAGCATATTTTGAACATGGGAATATTCATACAGTGCTATTTAATCAGGGATCAATGAGGGTATTTTGTTTTGGCATTTCGGTGTGCTGTGGTAATGACCTGAAACTAGGTACAGCACAAATTCCATCCCAATAATATCTTCCCATTGACATATTGGGATTCGAACCCGGGTCCATTGGATTACCAGTCCAGTGGCAAGACCACTCTGCCAGAGAGAGAGAGAGAGAGAGAGAGAGAGAGAGAGAGAGAGAAATAGGGAGAGAGAGTGTGTGTGAGTGTGTTTTTTCTATATTCCAACTACTCCCTCTCGGGTATAGGCTGAGAGCCTGTACATTCAACCGTTATGGACGGTGAAACCCGAGAGGTCTCGTTCCAGTCTAGTGGGTGTGACATGTGAAGCACTTTTAGCTGCAACAAGCCCCTGCCATCATACCTTTGCAGAATGCATGGGGCTTAATTGCTCACTCAGCCCCATCTCTGAAGCTGCCTCGCTCCATTGCTTCACTGTTTCACCCATATCATATATAATGTAACTGTCTTCGTGGTGCGATGCATAAGGTGTTGATTTTCGGTGTGAGCGTTCTGGGTTCGAATCCACGGACTGCCACATGTGTTTGTAAATTTCATTAATCGATTTTAGGAGTATAGTTGGTTGTTGGAAGGAACATAATAATATATACAGGTATATATATATATATATACAGTATATATATATATATATATATATATATATATATATATATATATATATATATATTTTCTTTAATACATACGAGGTTGAAAGAAATGGCAATTTCTGCGTTGGAAATTTTATTATTCAAAGTTTCCCGGTCTCTGATGAGTTTTCGCTGGGTGGCAGGAAGTAGATGAAGGAGATGAGCAAAATTCATGGTGGTACAGGGTTACATAAATGTAAATGATGATACAGGATATACGACGCGTTTCACTGGACAACAAGCAGATAGACGGTGTGGCGATGGGCAGCCCTCTAGGAGTTCTTTTTGCGAACTTTTTCATGGGTACCATCGAGGAAGAGCTCCTAGCTGCCCAATGACCCGCCGTCTACTGTAGATACGTGGATGACATCTTCGTGCAAATCAAGGACCTCCACGAACTACAGGAACTCCAGCGTCGCTTCATGACCTCCTCCGGACTTAACTTCACCTTTGAAAAATCTAACAATGGACAACTCCCCTTCCTCGACATCCTCGTAGCTCTGAACGACCATGGGTTCAAAACCACCGTCTACATTAAACCAACTAACACAGGACAATGCCTCAACGGCGATAGTGAATGCCCCCGCCGTTATCTTCTATCCTCCATCTCCGCCTATGTTAGGAGAGTCCTCACGCACTGCTCTACCTGGGCCGACACCCACCAGGAACTAGAAAGACTATCCCAAGTTTTAGTAAATAACGGATACTCCAACTCCGACATCTCCAGCACCATCACCCACCATCTTGAAAAATGGTACACCCAAAGCCCTCCCAACATTGATCCCCCCAATGAAATTAAGATCTTCTACCGCAATTACATGTCCTCTGAACACAAAAATGACGAGGCCGTCTTAAAAGTAATAATCTCCAAGCATGTCCACCCAACCAACCCGGAAAACAAAATCAAATTAATTATTTATTACAAATCCCCCAAGACCTCCAACCTCGTTCTCCGCAACAAACCAGCCTCCACCAAGATAAAGAGCCCGATGACCGGCGATCACGTCATTTACCAACATACCTGTAATTATGAGGTCTGTGGACCTCATTCCTATATTGGTATGACGCAGACTCGTCTTTCACGTCGGCTAACTCTTCACCTTCAGGCTGGAGCCATCAAAGACCACTATCTCACCCCTAACCACCCTCACCTCACACGCAACGAGTTAGAGAAACACACCACCATACTCGATAAAGAAAGTGACCCAAGGAGATTACCTATACTCAAAGCTAATATATTCAAGCCTTACATCCCAACATCAACAACCAAACTCTGGACCTTCAGATCCTTCCTTCTGCCAAAAGGCACTTTCCTACAGGACCTAACACCCCCCCTCGCCCCCCGGTGCCCTTGACGCAGCCCCCCGCGCTACCTCCTTCAGCTTCGTCTTCCGCAGGCGCCACACAACTTAGGCCACGCCCCTCGACACGCAGCCAATCAGCTTCGACCCCACCAACCGACCACCATCCCGCATCCAGTGCGCATGCGTGAAACGGTTCCCCCATTTCTCTTTCCCAGAATACCCCTCCACCAATAGTAGACTTTTGCCCCTTGTTTTTCGTCTCCTCTGATCCTCCACCCTCTATATATACCCTTCCTGTTTACCTTTTATATCATTCCATCCTTACTTGATAATGCTGGTTGTCCAGTGAAACGAGTCGTATATCCTGTATCATCATTTACATTTATGTAACCCTGTACCACCATAAATTTTGCTCATATCCTTCATCTACTTCCTGCCACCCAGCGAAAACTAATCAGAGACCTGGAAACTTTGAATAATAAAATTTCCAACGCAGAAATTGCCATTTCTTTCAACCTCGTATGTATTAAAGAAAATTTATTACCTGGCTTTACTAACATATGTATACATATATATATATATATACCGGTATATATATATATATATATATATATATATATATATTGTTACGATCCAGGTTCTCAAAGACACAGGGCTCTTCAACATTGGACTAGATAATGGCAAAAAGCAACAACGGTAACACTAGATCCAACCCCTGCCTTAAACACTGGAAAACAAAACACCATTACCGCCCTGAGTCGTGCCTGGACAACGAGGTATCCTATGACTTGGTAACTGGTGCACACACACTAGGCTGACGCTCAATGAAACAGCCTATTCTCAAACAGTAAAAGATTACTCGATTAGGTTACACAAAGAAAAGATAGTTAACGTGATTAATTAACGTTACGGTAGATACTCAAATAACTGGCACTCCTGTATTAAAGAAAGTGCAATGCTAGTCCTGCAACATCAACTGGAAACTTCTGAAATAAGTCTGATGCTGGGAAGATGTTCGTAAAGAATCTTGAACAATTATAATGCAGAATACGGGTCACAATAAATGCTAGGACATATAGTAATAATGGGCAGGCGAATAATAAAGACTGCACAAACGTAGTAATGCTTGACAACTAAAGAAATGCTTCGTGACACAACGCAACAGCCTACTCGGGTTGTGCAACTCAACAACAACCTCGGCTCAAAAGTGCAGTGAATAATAATGCTGCATACATATAATAATGGAGCTTATCTCTAACCAGTGTCTGCTCAGTTAATAATGTCTAGCTGAGGTATCAAGGCAGGGCAACAATGGGCGAGCATGCGGCTCGTAGCCTAACGTTGTCCAAGGGTGGTATAATGAAGATTACGTTATATGACGGGGATGCCCTCTTGATAAAGCTAGGTCTCTAGTACCTAGCTCTATCCTGGCGATCCCTCAGAAGTCAACACAAAGAGGCAGCACTATGTTTTGAGGGATAGGCTATGGCCCTCTCACACCACAGCGTTGTGCTCGAAAATTAAACCAACCCGAAGACAACTTAGGCTCCCACAGTACCTGTCGATGTCGTGCAGAGCTTAGCTAACACTGCACACATCGGAGACAACGACACAGTAACCTTACCCCTAGTCTAGCTTTAGATAACCAAGCAGAATCACTCAACACCTTGCAAGGGAGACATATACCGGTCTACAACCTTCCCGAGAGAGGACACATACGAAAAATTCCGGCTCTCTAAACCTCAATAAAGCATAATACCTCCTTAACCTAATACATGGAAATATCTGAGAGCTTCGCGTACAATACGACTGGTCGACGGTGAACGTCTATGCTGAAACCAGAAGGGATGTTGAGTTTAATAAAGATTAGAGAATGAGAAAGGAGAAGTCGAGAGAGGGAAATAGTATGCAAAGTCGCGAGTATGGGGGACAGAATTGCAAAGGATGTAGGCGATACGCGTGTCAGGCAAGCTCTGAGCTGGTAAAAAACATGAGGCCGCGACGGGAAGGGACTAGTTGACCACCCGGCCGCCAAAGCCGTCAGCGCCCAAGCGAGCCGCGTCATAGCTCACCTCGCTGCCGGGTGTACTCCCTCATACTCTCTCGCTCGCCTCCCACACAAGCAACATTTATATTATAGCGAATATAAAATATAAGGCGCGGTCACAGACCAAAACAAAGACCATTTCTAGACTGTCTGTGGCAACACGACACTAATGAAATAAAGCAGATCATTCTAGGACAACTGTAGCTTATCCCCCCATCCTGGCGAGCGCTAGCGAGCTGCAATGCCCCACGCAACCATTCTGCTAACGCCAGGAGGTGTCACACCCCCCCCCAAGATATGGGACACTCAACCATGAGCCCATATCTGAACAGGCAGAATGTCGCTATAATCTGCCACTCCTAACCACTCTGACACTCATGGAATGCAAGCTCAGTCTCCTCAAAAAAAAAATACAACAAAATTTTTATATAAAACAATCTTATCACCCTTCCCAAATATAATACATTAATTCATAACATTGTGCTCCCAGAGCGAGCTTTAAGAAGCACAGCCTACTGAGGGAAAATCATCTGCACTCAGTACTCAGCTACAATATTATCTTAAAATTAATTATTAAAAAGAAAGAGTTTTTATTTAATTTTTCATATTTTATTTTAATGTTGTTTTTGGCGGCTACTATAGATGTAGCCTAAGTTTCTTCTAATCAAAGCCAACAACTACTGCCCTGCGACCCTACGCTGATGCTACACACGCGAGCCAACAAGCACCAGCGCAAAAATACACCGCGAGCCAAGACAGGAGGCTATACCAACATACTGTGGTAGCCTACCCCGGATCCTCCACCCGCGACAAACAGTCCGCAATCACATTCTCACAACCGGCAATATGGCGAATGTCTAAGTTGTACTCTTGCAACATGAGCGACCATCTGGTCAGCCTCATATTCCGGTTGTGGAATTGATTGAGGAATTTAAGCGGGTGGTGGTCGGTATACACTACCACGACTGGCCCATATGCAGGAACATAGACCTCAAAGTGTCTGAGCGCTAACACGATTGCCAGCAGTTCCTTTTCAACAACCGAATAGTTTTTCTGTGCTGAATTAAATTTCTTTGAAAAGAAACTGACTGGATGCTCAAGACCTTCCTCGTCTGTCTGCAAAAGTACGGCACCAGCCCCTACTCCGCTGGCATCAGTCGCCAACTGAAATGGTCGTTCAAAGTCCGGGGCCCTGAGGATAGGGTGAGTGCATAAAAGGTATTTTACTACTCGAAACGCCTGCTCACACTCAGGTGCCCAGCGGAACTTTTTATCTTTGGCTAGTAGATCTGTCAAAGGAGCTAACACAGTAGAATAGCCTCTTATAAAGCGGCGGTAATACCCAATCATACCCAAAAATCTCATGATCTGCCGCTTGGTGGTCGGCCTGGGGAACAAGTCGATAGCCTGTATCTTCTGTTGGGGCGGGCTCACTTGCCCTAACCCAACCACAAACCCCAGATACTGCACCGTGGCTTGCACAAAGTCACACTTGCCCAGATTAACGACCAAGCCTGCTTTACTAAGTTGACTAAATAAGGCTTCTATGTGCTCACAGTGACTTTGGAAATCGTTGTCATAAATGATCACGTCATCAAGGTAGACAGTACAGTTTGGGATGTCTGCTATGATGTCGTTCATTAAGCTCTGGAAAGTGGCCAGTGCATTTTTCAGACCATATGGCATCACGTTGCAACGGTAAGTACTGCCATCCACCACAAACCCGCACACCTCTTTAGCCCGCTCTGACAGTGGTACTTGCCAGTAGCCTTTGACAAGGTCTACCTTGGTCAAGTACCTTGCTTTCCCGATCTTATCCACACTGTCATCCACCCGGGGAAGAGGATATGCATTGGTGGGGGTCAACCCGTTCAACCGCCTAAAGTCAATGCAGAACCGAACTTTTCCATCAGGTTTGGGCTGCAGAGTGACAGGAGAAGTCCACCGTACTGCCCCCTTCTCGATCAAGCCTCTCGCCAGCATATACTCCAGCTCATCCCTGAGCGCTGGGAGTTTAATGGGTGGCACCCGATAAGGTATCGACTTGAAGGGGGGGTGCTCTCCTACATCGACATCATGCACCGCTTGAGTAGTGAGGCCTGGGTGCTCGGCAAATACAGTGGGGTATGAATCGAACAGGCGCTGCACTGCCACCTGCTGTTCCTCCGGTAGGTGCGCCAGAGCATCATGCGCACATTGGCTCGAATTCCCCG
The DNA here is from genome assembly GCA_032716605.1 of Paralithodes platypus. Taxonomy (NCBI): domain Eukaryota; kingdom Metazoa; phylum Arthropoda; class Malacostraca; order Decapoda; family Lithodidae; genus Paralithodes; species Paralithodes platypus. Next base: position 10,794,807 of record CM064579.1, read on the forward strand.
CCCACTGATCAGTCGAGACATGACAATCCCAGTTTTCATCCACCTGATCATTGCTGCCCCCCTCTCCTTCTCCACCATGACCGCAGCAGGTCAACACAGGGACAGCTAGTGACTCAGGTGGGCGCCTCACATACTCCTTCAACAAATTAATGTGGCATAGTTGGTTACGCTTCTTCCGGTCTGGAGTGGCAACGAGGTAATCTAGATCGGAGATCTTTAACACCACCCGATAAGGTCCAGCGTACTTGGCAGCCAGAGGATGACCTGACAAAGGCAACAGGACCAACACCTCTTGACCTACCTGAAACTCCCGGAGTTTCGCCTTAGTATCGTACCTGTCCTTCATACGGGCCTGCGAACTCACCAAATTACGCCCGGCCAGCTCCAGACTTCTGAGCATTCTCTCTCTGCTCTCGAGGACGTATCTCAACATAGAACATGGATTAGCGGTACCCTTCCAATTCTCCTTCACCATGTGGAGAGGGCCCCTCACCTGATGCCCGAAAACAAGCTCATTCGGACTGAAACCGAGACTCTCTCCAGGTATTTCTCTTGCCGCGAACAAAACATACGGCAGACCAAGGTCCCAATCCTTTCCATTCTCTGCGCAGTAACATCGAAGCATGCGTTTCAGCGTGGCGTGCCACCTCTCCAACACCCCTTGACTCTCCGGGTGATACGCAGAAGAGACGACAGTGCTGATGCCATGCTGAATCATAGTTTGTTTGAACAGATTAGATGTAAAACTAGAACCTTGGTCCGATTGCACCTCTTGCGGGTAACCATACCGCGAGCAATACAAGAGCAGGTTCTGGACAACAGTTTTCGCCGTGCCATTTCTCATTGGATATGCATCAGGATAACGAGTGGCCACATCCATGATAGTTAATAGAAATTTATTACCGGCACTAGTAGGGGGTAGGGGTCCGACCATATCAATGATGACCTTACTGAAGGGTGGTCCACTGACAGGAATGGGGTGCAACGGGGCTCTCGGAATTGTTTGGTTAGGTTTTCCAACCCTCTGGCACGTATGACACATTGCTATCCAGGTTACCACCTGCCCCTTCAACCCCGGCCACCAAAACAATTTTTCTAAAGCCGCCACCGTTTTTCTCACCCCTAGATGTCCTGCCAGTGGTACGTCATGCGCCAACCTCAGTAGGCTATCCCTGCACTCCCGTGGCACCACCAACTGGTCCACTACTCCGGACCCCTCTTGCCAACTACATTTAGGGTCTTGAAAACGCCTATAGAGGATGCCTTCTAAATAAAAAAAATCTCCTGGCTGTGCATCGCCATCCTCGTCTAGCTCTACAGCTCCCTTAGCACACGTTTGGAGCTCAGGGTCCTCTAGTTGCAACCGACGTATATCTGAGGGTGCCAAGCGATCTAACTGCTCCCGGAGCAATGCATGACCTTCCCCGATACTGGGCTGCTCCCTCTGTCTCTCTCGATGTACATAACGTTGCTGTCGTGGAGACTCGTCATGCCCAGCCTCGTCACTCTCGATGACAAGCCCAGGTGCTACTCCAGAATTAAGTAATTGTGCTAATACTGAATCACCCAGGAGAGCCGCCGAGTCAAAACTCTTAAAACCAACTCCAGCTTTAGCCTCCTCCTGTTGATCGTTCCTCCGCTGCTCTGAAGACAGAGGACTAGGCTGTGACACTTTAGCTGCCCGAGCTCGGGTGACAACACACGCCATGGGTTGTGTCTGGCACCGCTCGACCCACTCTTGCTCTTCCCTACTCACGTCGGCCGGCCTCTCGGCAACGACTAAGGGTAGAACCTCAGAAGCGGGCATTGCAAAGTCATTGCCGAGAAGAAGGTCGACGCCCTCCACTGGCAGTTCCTCCACAATCCCGACATCCAATTCACGTGCCACACCATCCACCTCCAACTCCAACCGCACCATCGGGTATGACCGAGTTGCATTAATACCCTGCACCACTACCACCCGAGCCGCGTTTATAGGGTAGCCAGTCAAGTTTGTCATCAGAGTCTGGGAAGCACCTGTATCACGCAAGACCTCTACTCCATACTTGCGCCCCGCCCACATCACGCAACCCCGCCCTCTATGGTCGCAAAAAACATCCTGAGCAGGGTTCGAGCCTCCCAGGTGCTTCTGCATTGGCTGTGCCTCAGCCTCTGACGAACTGCCCCGGGCAAACTCAGACGACTTCGGAGACACACCAATGTTGCAGGCAAAAGACACAGCTGCTGTAGGTGGTTTGCTAGGACAGACTCTTGCAAAGTGCCCCTTTTTATGACAATGATAACACTCCAACTCCCCTTTGGGCTTCCCTTGGTACTGGGAAGGGCCCGGCCCCTTCTTAAACGGGACGGTGCTAGTCTTGTGGTCAGTCTTGGTATCATGGCTCTTGTACTTGTTTGCATAAGGTATATCACTAACTCGGGGGGGTGAGGCATCACGCCCCTTGTTACCTGCCTCACTACGCTGGGCAGACCCGCACCCACGAATTAGTGATAGCCGGAAGTCAGCCATCTCAGCTGCCTCCCGTAGAGTTGTTGGTTGCTTTTCTTTCAGGTTTAACGTCAGGTCGCCGCCCGTGCATTTGAAAAACTGCTCTAAAAGCACCAACTGTTTAATGTCGTCAAACGTAGTAGCTTTCTCTGACCTCAGCCAATTCCCAAAAGCATCGGACAGCTCCCGGGCATGCTCCAAAAAGGTGCTCTCCCGACTCTTGGTAACCCCCCGGAACTTCAACCTGTACGTCTCTGGTTGTAGTTCGTATGCTCTCAGGACAGCCTCCTTGAGTTCCTCATAGATAATACAAGACTCTATAGGCAATGCATCATAAGCCCTGAGTCCCTTGCCCACAAGGCTAGAGGAAACAAGGGCTGCCCACTTCTCCCCAGGCCACTGGTGTTCCTGGCACTTCTTCTCGAATCTCATGAAAAATTCGGTGACACCCGACTCATCAAATACAGGGACTAGCTTCAACAGGTGCGACAAAGACTGATCATGCCCACGATTCCCACCACCGAGACGTTGCCCTGTCGTTTCCACCCGAGTCTTCTCAAGATCGATATCTGCCCGGTACCTGGTAGACTCAGCCTCTGACTCGGATTTTATTCTCGCGAGTTCGAGATCAGTCTGTTGTTTAGCCTTAGCGAGTTCGAGATCCGTCTGTTGTTTAGCCTTAGCGAGTTCGAGATCAGCCTGTCGCTTAGCCTCTATTTTAGCGAGTTCGAGACGTTTCTCACGCTCAGCCTGCATCTTAGCCATCTCAAGCTGGAAGAGCATTTCTATAGTGAAACCTTGAGGAGGAGGTGCAACTATTGGAGGCCCACCCAGCGATCCTAAACCACGCTGCCAGCGGCTATCGGCCTGCGGGAACGTACTAAACTCCGGCATCCTAGAGGTCCCGATGGGAGTAGAGTGGAGGGGGGGGCTCGAGCAGAAGTCCCCGAGCACCCTCTCCACCCTGGACCTCACTAGCCGCCCCCAGTACGCAAGCCCTCAAATCGTTCTTCTTGATGCCATGAGCCACCTTAAGCCCCATGAGGGGAGCCAAACACTGTAGACCATACTTGCTAATTCCCTCTAGTCGATCAGCTGTTATAGGCACCTCCAAAAACTTCTTTGCGGCCTCCTCACTAGTTACTATCCCCCCTGGCATCTGCCCATCAGAGCTTGCATCATTCCCTGAACTCTCAGTATGATCTGATTCGTCTCCCATTGTGCCCACCAAAAATTCTCACGTTTATAAAAAAAAAAAAGTACCCAAGCTCCTATGTAGCACTATTCACTTGCCAAAAATGTCTGAAGACTCTCAAGTGCTATATTACTTTGCCAAAAAAAATCTAACGTGCCCACTATATTCCTCAATAAAACAAATGACCACAACAATCCTGCAATTATCTCTTAGTTCACAAGATCCTGAGCTAGGTCGCCATTTGTTACGATCCAGGTTCTCAAAGACACAGGGCTCTTCAACATTAGACTAGATAATGGCAAAAAGCAACAACGGTAACACTAGATCCAACCCCTGCCTTAAACACTGGAAAACAAAACACCATTACCGCCCTGAGTAGTGCCTGGACAACGAGGTATCCTATGACTCGGTAACTGGTTCACACACACTAGGCTGACGCTCAATGAAACAGCCTATTCTCAAACAGTAAAAGATTACTCGATTATGTTACACAAAGAAAAGATAGTTAACGTGATTATTTAACGTTACGGTAGATACTCAAATAACTGGCACTCCTGTATTAAAGAAAGTGCAATGCTAGTCCTGCAACATCAACTGGAAACTTCTGAAATAAGTCTGATGCTGGGAAGATGTTCGTAAAGAATCTTGAACAATTATAATGCAGCATACGGGTCACAATAAATGCTAGGCAATATGTATGGCAGGCGAATAATAAAGACTGCGCAAAGGTAGTAATGCTTGACAACTAAAGAAATGCTTCGTGACACAACGCAACAGCCTACTCGGGTTGTGCAACTCAACAACAACCTCGGCTCAAAAGTGCAGTGAATAATAATGCTGCATACATATAATAATGGGGCTTATCTCTAACCAGTGTCTGCTCAGTTAATAAAGTCTAGCTGGGGTATCAAGGCAGGGCAACAATGGGCGAGCATGCGGTTCGTAGCCTAACGTTGTCCAAGGGTGGTATAATGAAGATTACGTTATATGACGGGGATGCTCTCTTGATAAATCTAGGTCTCTAGTACCTAGCTCTATCCTGGCGATCCCTCAGAAGTCAACACAAAGAGGCAGCACTATGTTGTGAGGGATAGGCTATGGCCCTCTCACACCACAGCGCTGTGCTCGCAAAGTAAACCAACCCGAAGACAACTTAGGCTCCCACAGTACCTGTCGATGTCGTGCAGAGCTTAGCTAACACTGCACACATCGGAGACAACGACACAGTAACCTTACCCCTAGTCTAGCTTTAGATAACCAAGCAGAATCACTCAACACCTTGCAAGGGAGACATATACCGGTCTACAACCTTCCCGAGAGAGGACACATACGGAAAAGTCCGTCTCTCTAAACCTCAATAAAGCATAATACCTCCTTAACCTAATACATGGAAATATCTGAGAGCTTTGCGTACAATACGACTGGTCGATGGTGAACGTCTATGCTGAAACCAGAAGGGATGTTGAGTTTAATAAAGATTAGAGAATGAGAAAGGAGAAGTCGAGAGAGAGAAATAGTATGCAAAGTCGCGAGTATGGGGGACAGAATTGCAAAGGATGTAGGCGATACGCGTGTCAGGCAAGCTCTGAGCTGGTAAAAAACAAGAGGCCGCGACGGGAAGGGACTAGTTGACCACCCGGCCGCCAACGCCGTCAGCGCCCAAGCGAGCCGCGTCATAGCTCACCTCGCTGCCGGTGTACTCCCTCACACTCTCTCGCTCGCCTCCCACACAAGCAACATTTATATTATAGCGAATATAAAATATAAGGCGCGGTCACAGACCAAAACAAAGACCATTTCTAGACTGTCTGTGGCAACACGACACTAATGAAATAAAGCAGATCATTCTAGGACAACTGTAGCCTATCCCCCCATCCTGGCGAGCGCTAGCGAGCTGCAATGCCCCACGCAACCATTCTGCTAACGCCGGGAGGCGTCACAATATATATATATATATATATATATATATATATATATATATATATATGTATAGTATATATATATACTGAATATATACTGTATATATACAGTATATACAGTATATACATATAAATATACATATACTGTATATATAAATTGAGTATATGCGAATAACTACCAACATATTCACAAAAGCAGGACAACACTCACACATGAACACACACGCACACACACACAACCAGAACGAAGAGTAGTAGAGCAGAGAGAGGAAATGGGTCCCGAATTCTGAGAAGAAACAAAGGAAAGAAAACTAAATCCTGGTAAGAATTGCGATAGAACCCGAGGGATTGGAGAACCAGGAATTGTGAACAGAAAAAGGAGGATAGGTGGAAGGTCTGAGAAATAAATTTGAGGGAAGAAAAAAACAAGAAACAATTGTTGTGAGTTAGGCAGCTTCTGATTTTTTTTTATTTTTTTTTTTTTAAAGAGACAATGATCGGAGGAAGGAAAAACACAGATAAAACAAAAAGGTCCATGTGCCTAAAGGCATCCTCCATTGATAAAATGTTTGTAACAACTGGATTTAAACATTTGTAGATTGTAAGTTTGTGGAAAGCAATTCGAGGGAAGTGAATTCCAAAGAGTAGTAGCTCTGGGGATAAATTAATTCTGATAAGCAGAAGTTCTGCATTGTGGAGGAGAAAGTGTATATTCATGGGCGCTTTCAGCTGCCCTCGTTCTACGGGGAAAGATATGGAGTGGCGGCACAATTGAAGCAAGTTCCTCGGAACAATTGCTGTGAAAATATCTGTAGAATAATGCAAGGGATGAAACGTTTCTTCGTATGGATAATGTAGGAAGGTCCTGTGTGATTGCAGGGTGAAGAACAGCTGAGGAGAGTGTGTGTAGAGAAGTAAGACATAATATATGAAAGAGAGAGAGAGAGAGTGTGTGTGTGTATGTGTAAGTGAGGGAGAATGGGAGTGAGATAGTGTGTGTGTGTAGAGAAGTAAGATATATGAAAGAGAGAGCCAGAGACCGAGAGCGAGCTGAAGGAGGTAGTGTGTGTTGCCACAAACTAGAATGTACTGAGACCTGGACATGCGCTGACCAAAAATAAGAGATCAGAAAAGTACACCAAACCCAAACTGCTGACAAAGTCGTAGGTTATTGTTGTTGTTGTTTTTTTCTCCCAAGAGCAAAAATGTCCGTTCCAAAGGCCTGTTCTTCCGAAATTATAGCTTCGTTATCGCTCGCCAGAAATATAAATCGACATCTAAATGTCACGAAAGACGCACGCACACAATACAGCCACCCAGTACATCAAAGGGTATTGGACTATTACATGTGGTCTTTGTTACATTATACAAGCACAAGAGATGAACAACACGAGCACAATTATTCATCTTATGTATATTGGCAAGCGTTATTCAATTTATTGATGTAATTGTTGTTATTACCGGTATATACATATATACCGATATATATATATATATATATATATATATATATATATATATAAATACTGTATATATAATATATATATATATATATATATATATATATATATATATATACCGGTACTGTATATATATATATACCTTTATATATTATTATGTTCCTTCCAACAACCAACTATACTCCTAAAATCGATTAATGAAATTTACAAACACATGTGGCAGTCCATGGATTCGAACCCAGGACGTTCACACCGAAAATCAACACCTTATGCATCGCACCACGAAGACAGTTACATTATATATGATATGGGGGAAACAGTGAAGCACTGGAGCGAGGCAGCTTCAGAGATGGGGCTGAGTGAGCAATTAAGCCCCATGCATCCTGCAAAGGCAAGATGGCAGGGGCTGGTTGCAGCTAAAGTGCTTCACATGTCACACCCACTAGACTGGAACGAGACCTCTCGGGTTTCACCGTCCATAACGGTTGAATGTACAGGCTCTCAGCCTATACCCGAGAGGGAGTAGTTGGAATATAGAAAAAACACACTCACACACACTCTCTCTCCCTATTTCTCTCTCTCTCTCTCTCTCTCTCTCTCTCTCTCTCTCTCTCTATCTATCTATCTCTCTCTCTCATCGCACTCTCTGTCACGTACACTATTTTCCTTCACTTGGTTCCCGAACTTTTCCCTCTCGCAATTCGGTTTTCTCCTTTCTACATTATTGTCAGTGTTCTTGCGCATAATAAATACTGTATTCGTATATTTACACATGTAGAGTCACGAGCATAAATACTGTGACATCATCCAAATAATGTTCGCTCCTTCGTTTTGAAAGGTATTGCTAAACTTTATTTTCAAATTCACAACAACTGTTTTACTTCATGCCTAGCTACTGTCAGACGATTGTAATCCACTTAATATAAACCTCTCGTGATGAAGGAGTTGACGTCATCTGGTTGATGTCGCAGCATTTATGCTCGTGACTGTACACTTCTCAGCATTTATAAGGTTACATCTATTCATCTATTTGAACCTTTAAAGCCAAATTCTGAAGCCTCTGGCCTGTAACAAAACATTATATTGATTCGTTTGCGTTCGATACGGATTGAAATAGGTGCTTAGCGATTTATGCTCTTACCTGTACTGACTCTGGCTAGGCCTATGTGGTTTGAAGGAGTTTCAATTGTTACATCAGTTTGTTAGATTTAAGCATTGTCATATAAGGAACCAATCCTTTGTTACTAAACTAACTCTCTTTGGGGTTGCACTCGTTACAGACAGTTATGCTTCTGGTCCCTCCTCACAAAAAAGAAGAAAAAAGAGTATGAAACTGTGGTATCTAGAAGAATTACGATCTTACTAGTCTTACTAATGACAGAATCCTAATGTTGTACAAATCCCATATCAAATCTGATATGGAGTATAGCACACTATCTTGGCCAGGAGCAGCACAGATGCATCTTTCAAATTGGCTTTGCTGTCCTTTTCTTACAATGTCTTAGTATATGGCAATTAATTGTTTACTAGTAATTTTTAAGGCCGAATTACTTCATCGGAACCAAAAGGTCTGTGTGGTCTATGTATCAATGTAACACAATACTGGACAAGATACAAGAAGGTTTACGTGGCTGGTAGCTAATGTTGGGGAATATTAATTTAACCCCATGAGGATTATGACGCGTTTTGACAGATTATTCTGGCTATTATTAGAAAACCTTATTTAGCTTAGAAAGAACGTGTAGGAACTAGAGTTCATTGAGATAGTTTGTACCCTTATGATTCCTAGGGAGCCTCCCTAAGTTGTATAAGATCATGTAATGATAGCCAGCATAAACTGTCAAAATATGTCATAATCCTCAAGGGGTTAACATTGAGGCAACGTGTTTCATATTTTATAACACAGGAATGATGATGGAGGACTGGCGGTCTTCTATAAGGCCAATGTGATGGAGGTGATAAACTTGGCACATTTACAACTTCCACCATGACTCCCACCTACAGTACTAAAGCACCTCAACCAGGATGTTGTGCCCAGGTTGAATGTTCTTGAGGCGTTGAAGGGGTTTCCAGATAACTTCGGCAGCTTTGGCATAGAGTGCTTGATCAAACTTGTTAAGCTGTAAGGACTGCATGATAGCATGCGTTTGTTCCAAGATTTCATTAACGGTGGACATTTCTGTTGCGGGAGCATTGATAGTGGGCAGGTAGCTTACAGTGTCCTGAACCACTGCAATGTCTCTGCGCATTCTGGTCCTCATGGTCTCTGGCACAGAGCCTGCAACCTTGGACTGGACAGCAATGCCATTGACTCTATGAGAAGTACCTGCTCCACTTAGAGGCCAGGGTTGTGAACACACCAGGGTAGATGTTTGCTGGCAGTGGAATGTCATGCTTTGAGCATTCCAGCTTCTGGATACACTGTATCGATCTCCTCAAACATTGAGTAAGACACACAGTGACCAAGACGATTCAGAGTTCGGATCAGTTCTGTGTTTCCTGTCAAAGACTTTACAGCATTGGTCAGCAGTACGTGCTTGGGTGGTTTTGTCTTGCCACTGGTAACAGCAAAGACCAAGTCACTGCCAAAGGAAGTGGCAAGACGTTGAGCTCTTTCAGAGGGAGTTTCACACTCACACTCTCCTGTCAGCAGGGTGTGCAGGAATTGAGTGACTGCTGCAGGAATGACATTCTGATCTGTATCGGGAGGCCATGGCTGACTCACATCTTGTTTATTGATCTCATTCCTCAGCTGCATTCCTGCTTTGGTTAAGACATCTTCAGAGTTAGCTGCTCTTGCTTCTTGCAGGTCTTTTGCCATTTTGTGTGCTTGCCGGGCAAGGTCGTCCATTGAGAGGCTGCGTGGATAGATTAGAAGCTTTCCTTTCTCATCTGGGACAAAGCGTAGTGATTCTCCAAACTCGGTTTCAATCTTTCGGCGAACATGTTTCTTTGTCGCTGGTTTCAGTTGGATAATACCACGGGACATCATGGATCTCTTGTGGTAGTGACCCTCTGCAGCAACAAGGTCTCTGCTAACTAAACCAAGGATTCTCTGGTTGAGTTTCCTTATTGCTGCTCTGCGAATCTTCTCATCTGCTCGTAGCTCAACACACTGTATGAGTGGCTCCCTTGTCTTTGTTGTTTTTATGTACTTGCTTGACTTCTCGCAGAAGATACATACTTTGGCATACACCCTGCTAGTACTAGGGGCATCCCTTGATGCCCTCCTCCTGGGGTCGACGCTTGCTGATTCTATCTTGACACCCTTGGCAAGGATAGAATCCAGTGACTTCTTCATTGTAAAGAGACCTTCCAGGACTGGATCATGCTGCCTGATTTCTGCAGCCCTGAGCAATTTGTTCCAGGAGTCCAAATCCTGTGGTGACACCAGAGCATCGCTGTCATCATCAGAGCAGTGGATGATACAGTCGATCCGTGCTCTCTTCCTCGCAGATGGTTCCATCCTGCCGTCAAACAGTCGACACACACCTGCAAAATATCACCATTAAATGAACAAACAAACACATTACATGGAAACCACTCTACATATGTTTGCTCCTTCCAATAATAAATTATCCCCAAAATATAACAAAAAATCCCCAAATATGAAATAAACCCCTAAATATGGAGAATACACATCGGAATAATTCTTGTAGAGAATCATAAGCTACAAGAGCTGTTAGAATATATTTTTCAATGTTCCCCATATTTAAGGATTTATTCTAGTATAGAGTATATTCCGAAATATGAGGAAAGAATATAATTCTACATAGGTGTTCAAAGTTTCGCGATGATTGTGTGATGGATTTTAAAGAAAATGAGGAAAACGCCGAGCGTCACGCTAAAATTAGACTAAGCTACCAGTGCGAGAAGGCTATCATATCTTAATGTACTTACAGTCACTCTATAAACATTTTAGTACCATTCGTGTTTAGTCACCCCAGGTGGTACCGATATCTGGCCTGGCTCATGGACTATCTAGGGGAGCAGCTTTCATAGAACAAAGACCACACACCACTCATTGTCTTTGCTGTTTAACCCGAGAACACACGCCATTGGTTTTTAAATGTGCGTGCCAAGCAAGCATATTAGGCTTCATTCCTGCCTAAAATCGTCATTATCCAATAAATATCATTGTACCGGGTATACTTATTCATATGCACCTATTTTACGTTTAATATGAAGATATTAACATGTAACAGCAATAAAACAAGTGGGAATAGTATTTAGGGGGTGAAAAAGACAAATTAATGCGGACCCTCCAGTAATGAGGTGAGAGGTGCACGTGATATAAACCCACCCTCTTCGAGGCCTGAAGGCAGACTGGTCTCTTTTTCTTGCTTTCTTTCTGTTCCCACGATCTCTCTATGCGTCCCTGATGACCTTGAAATTGGGTGGGAGATATTGGCGTGGTAAATAAACCTATAAACAAGGGAATAAGAGGACACATTGGTGATAATTGAAGGGGGGGAGGGGAAGCGGGCGTGGGGGTTGATACATGTGGAGGAGTAATAGGAGGTATGGAGGGGAATTGTCTCACTTAATCATATATTCCTTTGTTTTGAGTGATTTTGGGGTCTTTTAAAAGGCTTTTTTTAAGAGTTCCATCGCCTTCGCTCAGTAAAACCTCTTAAGAGTCTCTTCGTCGTTCTCGAGTTAATATACAACTACTTATTCATGCGGATTACCTCAAGTAGTAATTTGAATATCCTGTAACCTGCACTCATATATTCAATAATTTGTACATAAAGACGCAGACCGAGACATAGACACACGTACAGTCTCTTCTTCTTCTTCTTACTCCTCCGTCTCCTCCTCCTCCTCATCATCATCATCATAAACATCATCATCATCGTCATCTTCTTCTTCGTCTTCTTCTTTTCTGTCTTCTTCTTCTTCTTTTCTTGCTTCCATCTGTATTTCCATTTTTGTTCTTGTTCTTGGCTTTTCCGTGACCATCGTGCATTAGCTCACGTCGCCTCTTTCCCTCTCTGGCAGCTGCTCTGTTCCCTTCGATTTTCAACTCTTCCTCCCCACTTCTCCAACTCTCTCTTACTCACACCCACTCTCACTCTCGCACTCACTCTCTCTCGTACTCTCTCTCACACACACAATCTCTCTCTGTCTCTCTTACACCCAGCCCCCAACTCACACACACTTTCTCTCTCTCTCTCTCTCGTTGTCTCTCAGTTCAGTTAGTTGATTATTCTAAATATTTTCTTTTTAGTTGGCATATATTTTCTTTGCATTTCTTGCATTTTTCCTCCTCGGTTCAGCTGCCCTGTCTTCTCCTTTTCTTTAACCTATTCCCATCTTTTTGTTCCTCATGCACCTTCCATCTTTCCATATTGCCTTTTAAGGTCGTTGCACACTGACACGACCGCCACTTCAAGACTGGCACGAACACCCACGACACATACAAATCCTGTGTCTTCCCGAATTTACTAGGGATCACGTCGAAAATGGCTGCCATCGTTAGAGTCGTATCTCTACCGTATCTCTTCCGCATGACTTGATAAGACTCTAGTGATGCCGATATGGTGGAGAAACAAATGCTACGAAAAAGATAGGAAAAGTTGTGCCTCTTCCGCATGACTTGATAAGACTCTAGTGATGCCGATACGGTGGAGAAACAAATGCTACGAAAAAGATAGGAAAAGTCGTGCGAAGGGTACACGACTAGTCCACAGGAAATATACGACCCAAAAGACTGCGATACAACTCAGAAGAATCATATCGACGCCGTATCGACGCCGTGAGATATGCAACCAGATTGAGGCTAGACGTGCGGTTGCCAACTCGACCATTGCCAATTTTCCACACGGAAGAGATACGGTCCACACGGCAGGGTTACGCACCAGACGACGTTGATACGGGCCATACGGCTTTGATACGGACCATACGTCTTTGATACGGACCACACGATTGTGATACGGCGAGTTTGTGGTGGAGACCAGACTCAGACGAATTTTTACAGTTACCGGGGGATTCCCACAAACTTTTGAACAGCTCAAAACCTCGTATCGACCCCCCATATGTCGCTTGGACCGTGAGACTCACCCATGGCTAATTTCCGATATCCACGATTATGTTGCCGATTCGCCGTATCAGGCTGAAATTTCGAGTCGGGAACTCGCCTGGAGGGGCTTTCGTGTCAGTGTGCAACGACCTTTACACATTTTCCTTCCGTACAATTTTTGTTACTTCTTCCATTCTTATACACATGCATTCCTTACGTAATAGTATGTGTACAGTCTCCTACTGTGTTGTGATAATAGCAATTAGTGGTCAATAATTTGTACAGGATCATGCACAGCTACTGACGAACGTTCGTTAGCTCTTCCGATTTTCTTTATGCAAATATATCAATTTAGACTGCTGTTCAGGTCAAATAAGCTATGCATTATTAAATACAAAATATGTATTTACTAATATAGAACTGATTTGATCTGAACATTAATCTAAATGCATATATTTGCATAGAAAAACCGCAAGAGCTCACGAACATTAGTCAGTAGCTGTGCAGTGTAATTTCCAAACACTCCCTTGATCCATATACTACTCTCCTCCACCCTCCAGTATTATCAGAATGTATACCAATTAAACTGGTAGGGATTCAGTTGGAACTATATGGCCTGCCCATGGAATTATCGTATAATGAAAGAAGCCCTGCTAATAATATCACTACACACGTTAGTATTTTATTACATATTACATAAGGGGGGAGGGAGTTAGTTAGCTCCCTATCAAGCTTACTAATATTAAGTTTGATAGGGAGCTAACTAACTCCCTCCCCCCTTATGTAATATGTAATAAAATACTAACGTGTGTAGTGATATTATTAGCAGGGCTTCTTTCATTATACGATAATTCCATGGGTAGGCCATGCGTACGTGTGTGTGTTATATTATAACACACACACGTACGCGCACACACACACACACACCTCCCTTCTCTCTCTTTCTCTCTCTCCATCATCCATTAATCCCCATTTCGTCGCTTCTCCCATCTTCATTAATAATACTGTTCTGTCCCATCCATCCTTCCTCCCTATCGCCCATGCCATAACAGCCTATCTTCTCTCTCTCTCTCTCTGTCTATCTCTCTCTCACTGCATTTCTCATTCCTACTTAACTTCCATCCCATAACAGGTTTGTTCCTTCCCTGAATACTCCTTTTTTAAGGGGGGGGGGGTATGCTGTACGTCTTTTCTGTCACATCTCTTCCTCACCGTACCTCCTCCCTCATCTCCCTTCCTTGTACAGGCATGCTTAACAAGCCACTTTATTAACACATTTAATACCGGTGACATCCTTTGCATTATTCTCTGACAACTAGTAAACACATTTACTCGGCTTAGGAAGGATATCTCCTAATGAAAAGGCTACTGCGTAACTCAATTAATGCTCTTAGTTACCATATATCGTTCGTAAGCTTAATGATATCATCTAAATGTAGCTGAAATTAAATACAAAATACGTCGCTGGTACTGAATGGGTAGGCTAAACTAATACAAGTTAGAATTACGAAAATAGTTGTAATTGATGTGCGGTTTAATTGGTCAAAGATATCTGATCAAAATACCATTTCAACAGCAAGAATAATGTGTTGCACATTTTAATTGTAGCTAGAATCCCTCTCTGATGATGCCACTTTTCTACCTGACCCTGCACACATAATTAATATTGCCTTATCATCCATCTCCTCTACCCTACATTTTCCTCACAATCCCCTCTCCATGTACCAATTTTCTCCTACTCCAGCCTCTCTCCTCTCAACCCATAGTCATGCTCTCACAGCCCTCTCCCCTAAGCCCTTAGCCCTGTCCTCCCAGCCCTCGCCCCTCAGCCCTCCCAAGATAATGAAGGGTGTACAAGTTCATTACAGTGATGTAGGTGGTTGTCGGGCCAATATGGTGTTCGGAGAAAGGCAACAACAACTACATATTAATTAGTTAATTAAAATAGGACTTCAGAGGCTATAAACCCTTCTGGATTTATACGCCAGAACACTGTAATTCAAGAATAGTGTCAGGACTGGAGCCCCTTTTCGATAACCCGTCCCTTCACTACATATAATTCAGTTATATGATTACACCAGTTCGATTTTTTTAACTTTTTTATTCTTATATGTTCATATTTGTGTTCACCAACCCACTAATTAATTTACAAAAAAGCCTAACTAATTAAATCAATTAAAGTAATTAATATAATCTGAAGCATCTTGGTTATAATAAAGCATTGTACTGTTCCGTCTGCGTTCGATACTGATTCAAATGTGTGCGTTGCGATTCATTCTCTTAACACCTTAGCACCTAACGAGTGGCCTAGGCGGTAAATAATATGTAGCCACCAGCGGGGTGTTTTTAGCCAAATTAGGTCTGTTTACGTGATCATTTTCATGCCTAAATAAGACCCAGAGCATAAAACAAGCATATATCCCTGAAAGGGCATAAACAGAGCTTTCCAATGACACCACAACGATCCTTGTATGAACGCTAGTTTTCGTGCAACAACCGCGCAACACGAGTGCAAAAACCATGTAATTCGGTACTTTCCCCATACATTTCAGTATGTAGCGAGTATGAGAGGGTGGAGGAGGGTGTGATTCGTGTCAGTAGGCCCGCCGCGGTGGTCTGGAGCAGTCATACGCTCGCTACTCTCCTGTGTTACGATCCAGGTTCTCAAAGACACAGGGCTCTTCAACATTGGACTAGATAATGGCAAAATGCAACAACGGTAACACTAGATCCAACCCCTGCCTTAAACACTGGAAAACAAAACACCATTACCGCCCTGAGTCGTGCCTGGACAACGAGGTATCCTATGACTCGGTAACTGGTGCACACACACTAGGCTGACGCTCGATGAAACAGCCTATTCTCAAACAGTAAAAGATTACTCGATTAGGTTACACAAAGAAAAGATAGTTAACGTGATTAATTAACGTTACGGTAGATACTCAAATAACTGGCACTCCTGTATTAAAGAAAGTGCAATGCTAGTCCTGCAACATCAACTGGAAACTTCTGAAATAAGTCTGATGCTGGGAAGATGT
The DNA here is from genome assembly GCA_032716605.1 of Paralithodes platypus. Lineage (NCBI taxonomy): Eukaryota > Metazoa > Arthropoda > Malacostraca > Decapoda > Lithodidae > Paralithodes > Paralithodes platypus. The sequence continues at coordinate 10,810,929 of CM064579.1, forward strand.
TCGTAAAGAATCTTGAACAATTATAATGCAGAATACGGGTCACAATAAATGCTAGGACATATAGTAATAATAGGCAGGCGAATAATAAAGACTGCGCAAAGGTAGTAATGCTCGACAACTAAAGAAATGCTTCGTGACACAACGCAACAGCCTACTAGGGTTGTGTAACTCAACAACAACCTCGGCTCAAAAGTGCAGTGAATAATAATGTGGCATACATATAATAATGGAGCTTATCTCTAACCAGTGTCTGCTTAGTTAATAAAGTCTAGCTGGGGTATCAAGGCAGGGCAACAATGGGCGAGCATGCGGCTTGTAGCCTAATGTTGTCCGAAGGTGGTATAATGAAGATTACGTTATATGACGGGGATGCTCTCTTGATAAATCAAGGTCTCTAGTACCTAGTTCTATCCTGGCGATCCCTCAGAAGTCAACACAAAGAGGCAGCACTATGTTGTGAGGGATAGGCTATGGCCCTCTCACATCACAGTGCTGTGCTCGCAAAGTAAACCCACCCGAAGACAACTTAGGCTCCCACAGTACCTGTCGATGTCGTGCAGGGCTTAGCTAACACTGCACACATCGGAGACAACGACACAGTAACCTTACCCCTAGTCTAGCTTTAGATAACCAAGCAGAATCACTCAACACCTTGCCAGGGAGACATATACCGGTCTACAACCTTCCCGAGAGAGGACACACACGGAAAAGTCCGTCTCTACAAACCTCATTAAAGCCTAATACATAGAAATATCTGAGAGCTTCGCGTACAATACGACTGGCCGACGGTGAACGTCTATGCTGAAGCCAGAAGGGATGTTGAGTTTAATAAAGATTAGAGAATGAGAAAGGAGAAGTCGAGAGAGAGAAATAGTATGCAAAGTGGCGAGTATGGGGGACAGAATTGCAAAGGATGTAGACGATACGCGTGTCAGGCAAGCTCTGAGCTTGGTAAAAAACCATGAGGCCGCGACGGGAAGGGACTAGTTGACCACCCGGCCGTCAACGCCGTCAGCGCTCAAGCGAGCCGCGTCACAGCTCACCCCCCGCTGCCAGGTGTACTCCCTCACCCGCTCTCGCTCGCCTCCCACACAAGCAACATTTATATTATAGCGAATATAAAATATAAGGCGCGGTCACAGACCAAAACAAAGATCACTTCTAGACTGTCTGTCACAACACGACACTAACGAAATAAAGCAGATCATTCTAGGACAACTGTAGCCCATCCCCCCATCCTGGCGAGCGCTAGCGAGCTGCAATGCCCCACGCAACCATTCTGCTAACGCCGGGAGGCGTCACACCCCCCCCAAGATATGGGACACTCAACCATGAGCCCATATCTGAACAGGCAGAATGTCGTTAGAATCTGCCACTCCTAACCACTCTGCCACTCATGGAATGCAAGCTCAGTCTCCAAAAAAAAAAATACAACAACATTTTATATATAAAACAATCTTATCACCCTTCCCAAACATAATACATTAATTCATAACATTGTGCTCCCAGAGCGAGCTTTAAGAAGCACAGCCTACTGAGAGAAAATCATCTGCACTCAGTACTCAGCTACAATATTATCTTAAAATTAATTATTAAAAAGAAAGAGTTTTTATTTAATTTTTCATATTTTATTTTAATGTTGTTTTTGGCGGCTACTATAGATGTAGCCTAATTTTCGTCTAATCAAAGCCAACAACTCCTGCCCTGCGACCCTACACTGATGCTACACACGCGAGCCAACAAGCACCAGCTCAAAAATATACCGCGAGCCAAGACAGGAGGCTATACCAACATACTGTGGTAGCCTACCCCGGATCCTCCACCCGCGACAAACAGTCCGCAATCACATTCTCACAACCGGCAATATGGCGAATGTCTAAGTTGTACTCTTGCAACATGAGCGACCATCTGGTCAGCCTCATATTCCGGTTGTGGAATTGATTGAGGAATTTAAGCGGGTAGTGGTCGGTATACACTACCACGACTGGCCCATAGGCAGGAACATAGACCTCAAAGTGTCTGAGCGCTAACACGATTGCCAGCAGTTCCTTTTCAACAACCGAATAGTTTTTCTGTGCTGAATTAAATTTCTTTGAAAAGAAACTGACTGGATGCTCAAGACCTTCCTCGTCTGTCTGCAAAAGTACGGCACCAGCCCCTACTCCGCTGGCATCAGTCGCCAACTGAAATGGTCGTTCAAAGTCCGGGGCCCTGAGGATAGGGTGAGTGCATAAAAGGTGTTTAACTACTCGAAACGCCTGCTCACACTCAGGTGTCCAGCGGAACTTTTTATCTTTAGCTAGTAGATCTGTCAAAGGAGCTAACACAGTAGAATAACCTCTTATAAAGCGGCGGTAATACCCAATCATGCCCAAAAATCTGATGATCTGCCGCTTGGTGGTCGGCCTGGGGAACAAGTCGATAGCATGTATCTTCTGTTGGGGCGGGCTCACCTGCCCTAACCCAACCACAAACCCCAGATACTGCACCGTGGCTTGCACAAAGTCACACTTGCCCAGATTAACCACCAAGCCTGCTTTACTAAGTTGACTAAATAAGGCTTCTATGTGCTCACAGTGACTTTGGAAATCGTTGTCATAAATGATCACGTCATCAAGGTAGACAGTACAGTTTGGGATGTCTGCTACGATGTCGTTCAATAAGCTCTGGAAAGTGGCCGGTGCATTTTTCAGACCATATGGCATCACGTTGCAACGGTAAGTACTGCCATCCACCACAAACCCGCACACCTCTTTAGCCCGCTCAAACCGAGGCTCTCTCCAGGTACTTCTCTTGCCGCGAACAAAAACCTCTTGCGGGTAACCATACCGCGAGCAATACAAGAGCATGTTCCGGACAACAGTTTTCGCCGTGCTATTTCTCATTGGATATGCATCAGGATAACGAGTGGCCACATCCATGATAGTTAATAGAAATTTATTACCGGCACTAGTAGGGGTTAGGGGTCCGACCATATCAATGATGACCTTATTGAAGGGCGGTCCACTGACAGGAATGGGGTGCAACAGGGCTCTCGGAATTGTTTGGTTAGGTTTTCCAACCCTCTAGCACGTATGACACCTTGCTATCCAGGTTACCACCTACCCCTTCAACCCCGGCCACCAAAACAATTTTTCTAAAGCCGCCACCGTTTTTCTCACCCCTAGATGTCCTGCCAGTGGTATGTCATGCGCCAACCTCAGTAGGCTATCCCTGCACTCCCGTGGCACCACCAACTGGTCCACTACTCCGGACCCCTTTTGCCAACTACGTTTAGGGTCTTGAAAACGCCTATAGAGGATGCCTTCTAAATAAAAAAAATCTCCTGGCTGTGCATCGCCGTCCTCGTCGAGCTCTACAGCTCCATTAGCACACGTTTGGAGCTCAGGGTCCTCTAGTTGCAACCGACGTATATCTGAGGGTGCCAAGCGATCTAACTGCTCCCGGAGCAATGCATGACCTTCCCCGATACTGGGCTGCTCCCTCTGTCTCTCTCGATGTACATAACGTTGCTGTCGTGGAGACTCGTCAAGCCCAGCCTCGTCAATCTCGATGACAGGCCCAGGGGCTACTCCAGAATTAAGTAATGGTGCTAATACTGAATCACCCAGGAGAGCCGCCGAGTCAAAACTCTTAAAACCAACTCCAGCTTTAGCCTCCTCCTGTTGATCGTTCCTCCGCTGGTCTGAAGACGGAGGACTAGGCTGTGACACTTTAGCTGCCCGAGCTCGGGTGACAACACACGCCATGGGTTGTGTCTGGCACCGCTCGACCCACTCTTGCTCTTCCCTACTCACGTCGGCCGGCCTCTCGGCAACGACTAAGGGTAGAACCTCAGAAGCGGGCATTGCAAAGTCGTTGCCGAGAAGAAGGTCGACGCCCTCCACTGGCAGTTTCTCCACAATCCCGACATCCAATTCACGTGCCACACCATCCACCTCCAACTCCAACCGCACCAGCGGGTATGACCGAGTTGCATTAATACCCTGCACCACCACCACCCGAGCCGCGTTTATAGGGTAGCCAGTCAAGTTTTTCATCAGAGTCTGGGAAGCACCTGTATCACGCAAGACCTCTACTCCATGCTTGCGCCCCGCCCACATCACGCAACCCCGCCTTCTATGGTCGCAAAAAATATCCTGAGCAGGGTTGGAGCCTCCCAGGTGCTTCTGCATTGGCTGTGCCTCAGCCTCTGACGAACTGCCCCGGGCAAACTCAGATGACTTCGGAGACACACCAATGTTGCAGGCCAAAGACACATCTGCTGTAGGTGGTTTGCTAGGACAGACTCTTGCAAAGTGCCCCTTTTTATGACAATGATAACACTCCAACTCCCCTTTGGGCTTCCCTTGGTACTGGGAAAGGCCCGGCCCCTTCTTAAATGGGACGGTGCTAGTCTTGTGGTCAGTCTTGGTATCATGGCTCTTGTATTTGTTTGCATAAGGTATATCACTAACTCGGGGGGGGTGGGGCATCACGCCCCTTGTTACCTGCCTCACTACGCTGGGCAGACCCGCACCCACGAATTAGTGATAGCCGGAGGTCAGCCATCTCAGCTGCTTCCTGTAGAGTTTTTGGTTGCTTTTCTTTAAGGTTTAACGTCAGGTCGCCGCCCGTGCGTTTGAAAAACTGCTCTAAAAGCACCAACTGTTTAATGTCGTCAAACGTAGTAGCTTTCTCTGACCTCAGCCAATTCCCAAAAGCATCGGACAGCTCCCGGGCATGCTCCAAAAAGGTGCTCTCCCGACCCTTGATAACACCCCGGAACTTCAACCTGTACGTCTCTGGTTGTAGTTCGTATGCTCTCAGGACAGCCTCCTTGAGTTCCTCATAGATAACACAAGACTATAGGCAACGCATCGTAGGCTTTAAGACCCTTGCCTATTAATCTAGAGGATACAAGTGCTGCCCATTTATTCTCTGGCCACTGGTGTATCTGGCACTTCTTCTCGAATCGTGTGAAAAATTCTGTTACACCACTCTCATCAAACACCGGAACCAGTTTCAATAAGTGCGAGAGAGACTGCTCATGAACACGGTTACCAGCCCCAAGTTGCTGTCCCGTTGTCTTTACTCGCGACTTCTCTACGTCCATGTCGGCACAGTACCTAGTCGACTCAGCTTGAATTTTTGCTAGCTCTATGTGCTCATGACTGATAGTTTTTCTCTCATCTATCTTGGCTAATTCTATTTGCTGCTGGAGCTCACATGCCCTTTGTTGCTGCTGAAGCTTAGCTAATTCGAGCTGAAGCAATAATTCTGGAGTTAACCTTGAGGAGGTGAAGGTGCTACAATGTTTGAAATTACCGGTGGTCCCCCCAGGGGCAACCCACCCTGCCAGTCACCACCCAACTGCGGAAGCGTACCCGGGGTCGGCAAACTACTGGGATGGCTGGGAGTCGAGTGTAGGGGAAGCATGGCCGAAGGGCTCTGAGCACTCAACCCATCTCGCTCACCAGTCACCCTGCCCAGTACACACGTTATCAAGTTATCCCTGGTCATGCTGCTAGTAACCGCATGACCGATAGCTGTGGCCAGGCATTGAAGACCGTACCGATTCATACCCTCCAACCGCTCGGCAGTAACAGGCCATTGCAAAAATATCCTAGCATCCTCCTCACAGTTCACCCGATTAACCCTTTCATCATGCTGCTGTTCCTCAGTTTCGACATTACGTACTGTGTCTCCATTCTCCTCTGATCCGGTATAAGACATGATGCTCACAAAAATTTCTCACCACAATATTCAGAAAAGAAGTACCCCAAACTCTTATGTAGCACTATTCATTTGCCAAAAATGTCTGAAGACTCTCAAGTGCTATACTACTTTGCCAACAAAAAATAACGTGCCCACTATATTCCTCAATAAAACAAATGACCACAACAGTCCTGCAATTATCTCTTAGTTCACAAGATCCTGAGCTAGGTCGCCATTTGTTACGATCCAGGTTCTCAAAGACACAGGGCTCTTCAACATTGGACTAGATAATGGCAAAATGCAACAACGGTAACACTAGATCCAACCCCTGCCTTAAACACTGGAAAACAAAACACCATTACCGCCCTGAGTCGTGCCTGGACAACGAGGTATCCTATGACTCGGTAACTGGTGCACACACACTAGGCTTACGCTCGATGAAACAGCCTATTCTCAAACAGTAAAAGATTACTCGATTAGGTTACACAAAGAAAAGATAGTTAACGTGATTAATTAACGTTACGGTAGATACTCAAATAACTGGCACTCCTGTATTAAAGAAAGTGCAATGCTAGTCCTGCAATATCAACTGGAAAATTCTGAAATAAGTCTGATGCTGGGAAGATGTTCGTAAAGAATCTTGAACAATTATAATCCAGAATACGGGTCACAATAAATGCTAGGACATATAGTAATAATAGGCAGGCGAATAATAAAGACTGCGCAAAGGTAGTAATGCTCGACAACTAAAGAAATGCTTCATGACACAACGCAACAGCCTACTAGGGTTGTGTAACTCAACAACAACCTCGGCTCAAAAGTGCAGTGAATAATAATGTGGCATACATATAATAATGGAGCTTATCTCTAACCAGTGTCTGCTTAGTTAATAAAGTCTAGCTGCGGTATCAAGGCAGGGCAACAATGGGCGAGCATGCGGCTCGTAGCCTAACGTTGTCCGAAGGTGGTATAATGAAGATTACGTTATATGACGGGGATGCTCTCTTGATAAATCTAGGTCTCTAGTACCTAGTTCTATCCTGGCGATCCCTCAGAAGTCAACACAAAGAGGCAGCACTATGTTGTGAGGGATAGGCTATGGCCCTCTCACACCACAGTGCTGTGCTCGCAAAGTAAACCCACCCGAAGACAACTTAGGCTCCCACAGTACCTGTCGATGTCGTGCAGGGCTTAGCTAACACTGCACACATCGGAGACAACGACACAGTAACCTTACCCCTAGTCTAGCTTTAGATAACCAAGCAGAATCACTCAACACCTTGCCAGGGAGACATATACCGGTCTACAACCTTCCCGAGAGAGGACACACACGGAAAAGTCCGTCTCTCCAAACCTCATTAAAGCCTAATACATAGAAATATCTGAGAGCTTCGCGTACAATACGACTGGCCGACGGTGAACGTCTATGCTGAAACCAGAAGGGATGTTGAGTTTAATAAAGATTAGAGAATGAGAAAGGAGAAGTCGAGAGAGAGAAATAGTATGCAAAGTGGCGAGTATGGGGGACAGAATTGCAAAGGATGTAGACGATACGCGTGTCAGGCAAGCTCTGAGCTTGGTAAAAAACCATGAGGCCGCGACGGGAAGGGACTAGTTGACCACCCGGCCGCCAACGCCGTCAGCGCTCAAGCGAGCCGCGTCACAGCTCACCCCCCGCTGCCAGGTGTATTCCCTCACCTGCTCTCGCTCGCCTCCCACACAAGCAACATTTATATTATAGCGAATATAAAATATAAGGCGCGGTCACAGACCAAAACAAAAGATCACTTCTAGACTGTCTGTGACAACACGACACTAACGAAATAAAGCAGATCATTCTAGGACAACTGTAGCCCATCCCCCCATCCTGGCGAGCGTTAGCGAGCTGCAATGCCCCACGCAACCATTCTGCTAACGCCGGGAGGCGTCACACCTGCCACCACTTGTCTCTCTCTCTCAGCAACATTACGTGCTGAAATTGCCACACGACTTATGTTGTGAGCCGCCACATAGTCCAAATGTATTTAACTCGACTTATGTTGAGCGCCGCTAAAGAAGGGTTAATATAAGAGCGGGTGGTGGAGTATATTTGACCGTGCCGCCCAGCAGTTTTTTTTTACCATAAATGGGGTTGGTTCCGTGTTCTTTTTCATCATAAACAAGAGCCAGAGCGTAATACAAGTATGTATACCTGAAAGGGCATAAATTGAGCTTTCCAATTACACCCGAACCATCCTTCTACGATCACTGGTTGTCTTGCAACGATCTTGCAACCGAAGGGCAAAATCGCTAAAATACGGTCATTTTGTTACATAATTACGTGTGTAGCGAGTGAGAGAGGGTGAAGTAGAGTGGAGTAAATGTCAGTGGGCCCACGACGTTCGTGGCGAGCGGTCATGAGGTAAACTATGCTCCTCCCACCGCTCGGCTCTCTCTCAGAGCCAATATTGCGCCAAAATTGCACACAGACTTAAGTCGGGCCCCGCCACATTGTCCAGCTTTTTAGATTCGGACTTAACCCTTTCACGCACATATGACGCAGAGGTTGCCAGATTAGCAATAAGAAATAGACTTCTCTCACTCTTATAATTATCCCTCCAAAATTAGTTTTCTGCCCCCAGCTAACCCAAAGACAACTGTAGAGGTTGAAGTAACTAAACTAAAGGTTTCTAAATACCCTTAATGGTAACAAAGGCTTTATAGTATCCCTAATAGGCTCAACATCGTGTCATATGTCGGAAAGGGTTAAGTCGGGCCCCGATAGACAAGGGTTAAGGGGGGTGACATGCTCTTTTTTATCTCCTTTTCTCTCTTTCTATGGCTTGTATCCATTCGACCCCATTCAGCCTACTGCTATAAGATGTTTATCCCCATCCAGGTTTCGATTTTTTCCTGGCGAGCGATAGCGACCCAACATTGTATGGAGAAATCCGGCTCCCCGGAGACATTTTTGTATAAAAAAATTTACAATTTTAGCCTGCTGTCAAAAACATAAACAAAATCGAGACCTGGATGGGGTTTATCGTCTAATAACAGTACATTGAATGGGGCCGAATGGATACAACCCAGAGAGAGACAAAAAAATACGAGATGGGCCCCCTTAACTGTACACTAAACCCTTGCTGTTGTTCCAGGACTCTATACTCCATTTATCATAAGCAATTATTAACTCTTAAGTGCTGTAAATAAATGATGGCTAGAGTAAATGGGTTACAAATTACCACACATATTCCCTGGCTGACTCTTCCCAAAATGGAGCTAGATTACTCTTGTTGTTAACCCGGGAATGGCGAGGAGACTCTTAAGGGGAGAGTCCGCCATTTATTTCAAAATGGTCCAATCATTTTCATTTTTGATACAGGTGATAGATATCACTTCTAGGAACAACATATCCAAATAGTGTTTTCGCTACCTCGGATTTTCGCATTTTTTGCAAATTTTAAAACTGCTAAAACTTGTTTATTTTTGGTTCAATTTTAATAAGTAGGATATCATTGGAAAGAGGAGAAAAATGCAATATAAATTTGTGACAGATTTTTTATACACCTGTTACGACTGGGGTTTAAATATATCAGGGCTCTTATTCATTGGACTAGTAATGGCATAAATGCTACAACGGAAAGCGCTAGCTCCAACCTCTGATGTATATTCCCAGTGAACAAAGAACACAAATACTCTACAGAGTTCTATATGCAATAATAGGCTATCAAACTCTCAATAAATGTGCGTCTACTCTAGGCTTAATGTTATGTGAAAACAGCCTATTACTACCTATAACCGAAGGTGCTTGGTTATGGTATGCAAAGTAAGGTGGTAAGAGAAGTTACAGCTTACGTTACTTTAATCAATAAATGTCAGGCACTCCTGCATGAAAAAAATTGCACTAAAGTCCTTCAACACTAACAAGGAATCTTCTTTAACCCTTATTTAGCGGCGAGCAACATAAGTCGAGTTAAATAAAGCTGGACTATGTGGCGGCGCTCGACATAACTCGAGTGGCAATTTCAGCACGTAATGTGGCTGAGAGAGAGAGACAAGTGGTGGCAGGAGAGACTAGCGAGCGTATGACTGCTCCAGACCACCGCGGCGAACCTACTGACACAAATCTCAGCTCCCTCCTCCCTCTCTCACTCGCTACATACTCAATTATGTACTGAAAGTACCGAATTACCTGCTTTTTGCACTCGCGTTGCACGGTTATTGCAAGAAAACTATCCATCATACAAGGATCGTTATGGTGTCATTCGAAAGCTCTGTTTATGCCCTTTCAGGGATAGGTACTTGTTTTACGTTCTGGGTCTTATTTAGGCATGAAAATGATCACGTAAACAGCCCTATTTTGGCTAAAAACACCCCGCTGTGCGGTACACATAAATAAACCGCATAGGCCGCTCGTAAGGTGTTAAATGTTAGATGCTATAAAGATGCTCGTATCGGAAATGGAACCCAAAAAGGCAGGCAGCGGAACAATGCTCGTGCAGGCTATGCACACAAAAAGGCAGAATATATAATGCCGTTGGAGCCAAGAATATCCTAAACACAACAACAATAATAATAATCGCAACGACAATGCATTATTCCTATCAACAAAAAGAGCCTAAGTCGTTTGTGTCTCAATACATCAAACTAGGCTGCGAAATGCTTGTGTAATAATAAATGGGTATGCATAAAAAGAGTAATTAGGTTAATATACTTAATGTCTACTGTGACTGATAAAGTCTAGCTAGAGTCAATGATACGAGATACTGGTGCGCATGGCATGCCGCATAGCCTAGTGCAAATCTCAAGTCTGTGCTTCAAATATTACGTTATAGGGAAGGGTAGCTCTCTTGAGAAACCTTAATACCGAAGTATTAAGCGTTCTCCTGGCGTACCTCAAAGACAAACAATCGAGACTAGAACAGTGCAGAATGGTATAGGCATAAAGCCCTCATTCGTGCATGCTCTATTCTCAATGGCACACAGACTAGAATTTACTCAATCAACTCCAGTTTTCAGGTATGTCGTGCAGCTTTTAACTAAAGCCAGCACTCATAGGAAACAATACCTTATAATATCAGACTCCTAGTCTAGCATTATCTAATCCAGCAGAACACTAATAATTAAAGGATGCAGTACTTAAACAATATAAATGCCAACCAATGCTTCGTGATCCACTTATCTTAACAACTAACATACATGGGTTATATCAGACCTTAACGCACAATACAACTGGCCAGCATGAAGCTGATTTTGCAGAGTTAACCAGAGGGGATATAATATTAATAAAAGGTGGTGAAAGATATGAAAAAAGAGAGAGGTAGGCAGAGGAAAAGATTCTCAGGTGCGAGCGGGGTACAGATAGCAAGGGAAAAAGATGGGTGCGTTCTAGAAACCAGATCTGAGGGAGAGAGTGGCGAGGAACTGTATATATACTCGCACCAGCTCGAGCCGCGTGGGAAAAAAGCGGTTACAAGTCCTCTAGCCACTAGCAAGAGCTTGCAGCATGGTAAGGACCTCTCTCCACCAAACCCCCGCGAGGCAGCCAGCCGTGACGTCATCGAGCGGGACAAAAACACTGCGCGCTCCCTCTCACTTTGTTCTACTCTCTCTCTCTCTCCCAGATCCCATCATTACTAGTTAATGATAAAACATATACTTTACAATTAAATATATAAAGCCTTGACATGGGTGAAAACAAAGAGCCTTTCTGGACTGCCCATGACACAAGCTTTCATATGAAATAAAGCACACTCTAATACACAAACTGTAGCCCCATCCACTGCCCTGGCGATCCTAGCGAGTCACTGTAGGACAAGCCATGCGGTTCTAACAGAGTTGTTAACGTCACACCCCCCCCAAGATTTTTCTCAGAGGCCCCAAGGCTCACAAAAATCTGATGGTTAGAACCCATGCTATATCTCCACTTCCCATCACCCAGCGGCAGTAAAATATCTGGCACAGTTCTTCAACAAAACATTTCTCAAAATTATAACCCTCCCCAACACCATAGGTTAAATTATATGTAGTTATGCTCCTCAAGAGCGAGCTTCTCTAGCCCAGCATTCTGAGAGGAGTGCAACTCAGAATTACTGCTATAACATACTAAAAAAATTCAACTATCAAAGAAAGAGTTTTTATTTGATTTTTTATGTTTATAATTTGTTTATTTCGGCTGCACTATAGGGGCAAGCCTAGTTTTTTCTTCTATACCAAACGCTCAACTCCTGCTTTACGACCCAATACGCTGGGCTACAACCGCGAGCCAACAAGCACCAAGCGCAAAATACTATTCAAACTAAAGCAGGAGGCTACCCGTGTGTCAATCTACCCAGGATCATATACCCTTGAACGACCATCTGCAACCACGTTCTCACAACCGGCAATATGGCGTATGTCCAGGTTATATACCAATAACCTTAGTGACCACCTGGTCAGCCTCATATTCCGATTGTGAAACTGGTCAAAGAACTTGAGAGGGTGATGATCTGGGTAAACTACAACGACCGGACCATAGGCTGGAACATAGACCTCGAAATGCCCCAGCACAAGCACAACCGCCAGCAGCTCCTCCTCGACAACAGAGCAGCTCCCCTGGGCCGAATTGTACTTCTCCGAGCAGAAACTAACAGGATGCTCCAGCCCATCATCATCCTTTTCCACAAGGACGGCACCAGCCTCCACTCCACTAGCCTCCGTTGCTAGATGGAAAGGTAGGCTAAAGTCAGGGGCCCTGAGGATTGGGTGAGTGCACAACAGGTGTTTTACTTCCCTAAACACCTTCTCACACTCAGGTGCCCATTTGAACTTCTTATCCTTCCAGTTATCCTCCACCTGAGCTTGACTGTCCCGTTCTCCTTCTCCACCTTGACTGCTAAACGTCATCACAGGCACAGTGAGAGGCTCAGGGGGGTGCCTCCCATACTCCTTCACGGGATTATCATGACATAACTGATTGCGCTTCCGTCTGTCTGGAGTGGCTACCAAGTAAACCAGGTCCGATAGCTCCTCCACCACCCTATAAGGACCAGCGTACTTCGCGGATAAGGGGTGACCTACAAGGGGCAGTAGAATCAACACCTCCTGACCCACGTGAAACTCCCTGAGTTCAACCTTGAGGTCGTACCTGTCCTTCCTGAGGGCCTGAGAGCTAGTCAAATTATGGCCAGCCAACTCCAGACTGCGCAACATCCGTTCTCGACTGTTGAGGACACACTTGAGCATATAACAAGGTTTTTGAGCGCCCTCCCATACTTCTTCAACCATATGGAGAGGCCCTCTGACACGGTGTCCAAAGACGAGCTCATTAGGGCTGAATCCCAAACTCTCCCCAGGTACCTCCCACACAGCATACAAAACACATGGCAGGCCAAGATCCCAATCCCTCCCACTCTCAAAGTAACAACAACGAAGCACAGATTTCAAGGCTGAGTGCCATCGCTCCAACACACCCTGGCTCTCCGGATGATATGCAGATGACACAACCCCAACAATCCCATGCTGCGGCATTGCTTGTACAAAGAGGCTAGAAGTGAAGTTGGGTCCCCGGACTGACTGAATCGCCTGCGGGTAACCATACCGGGAAAAATACACTAGCAAGCTTCGGACCACCGTTTTCGCCGACCCATTTCTCATAGGGTACGCGTCAGGGTACCTTGTTGCTACATCTCCCGACTGTGCATCACTGTCCTCCTTCAACTCTTTCGTCTTTTTAAGCCCATCCTCTGCCCCTTCAGGAACAGTTACTGGGTCTTCTCCAGACTCGAAATGTGGTCCTAATAATGAGTCCCCGAGAAGGTCCGTTGACACTAAACTCTCAACCGCATCAACTTTCAACCCCTTCTCGGTACCCTTCCTCCGCTGATCTAAAGATTGTTGACCAGAATGTGACTCCCTGGATGCAGAATCTCCGGTGACAACACACGCCATAGGCTGCACCGGACACTTCTCAACCCACTCCTGCTCCTCCCTACTCACGTCGGCCGGCTTCTCGACAACGACTAAGGGTGGAGCCTCAGAAGTAGGCCCCGCAAAGTCGTTGCCAAGAAGGAGGTCGACGCCCCCAACAGGCAACTTCTCCACAATTCCTACATCCAGGTCACGAGTCACACCATCAACTTCCACCTTCATTCTCACAAGCGGGTATGACCTTGTCGCATTAACTCCCTGAACCACAACCACCCGCGCCGTATTGACAGGTTTACCAGTGAAATTTCTCAACAGTGTTTGCGATGCCCCAGTGTCACGCAAAATTCTCACCTCATGTCTTCTACCCCCCCACTCCACACAACTGAGTCCCCTGTGGTCACTAAAGGCATCACGGACAGGGAATAAGCTTTTCGGATCCTTCTGCACTGGCAGTGTATTTACCTCGGAAGAAATGCCTCTAACAAACTCCGATGTCCTCTTGAACACTCCAATGCCGTGAGCAAAAGACACGGCTGCCGGAGGAGGTCACTAGGGCACTCATTTGCTTATGACCCTCCTGGTGGCACCTAAACACTTTCTTCGGTTCTTATACTGTTGTAAAAGGCCCCTGACTTTTCACATACGGTGGTGGTAGGTTTGGCTTCAGTTTTGGCCCCAACTCTGTTCCTCATTCATATCAATGATCTCATATCTACCACTCATAATCCAATACATTCCTACGCAGATGACTCAACACTCCACAGTTCCTTCACATTTACCAATTCTTTCACCCACCCGATCTTATAAATTCAAAATAAACACTGCAATTTCTCTGCACCCGGACCTTTCTAGAATTAATGAATGGGGACAAGAGAATCTAGTTTCCTTTAATGCACAGAAAACCAAGTACATTCAATTTTCTAACCGACAGAATCTCACTGACTCCCATATATTTTTTAATGATGTAAATATTCCCACTTCCCCTAGTATTGACATTCTCGGTGTAACATTAACTACTAACTTGAGCTGGACACATTATGTTAGAAGCATTGCTAAGAATGCCTCTAAAAACTGGGACTCCTGTACAGAGTTCGAGAATTCTTCACTGACGAGCAGTTGGCCGTAATATATAAAAGTCATGTGCGCTCTCAGATGGATTACTGTTCACCTCTGTGGGGTGGAAGTGGAGTGGTTGCATTGAGGCAGTTGGACAAAATTCAAAATAAAGCTATTAGATTAATCAATAACCCTGCAATCACACAGGACCTTCCTACATTAGCCATACGAAGAAACGTTGCATCCCTTGCATTATTCTACAGATATTTTCACAGCAATTGTTCCGAGGAACTTGCTTCAATTGTGCCGCCTCTCCACATCTTTCCCCGTAGAACTAGGGCAGCTGAGAGCGCCCATGAATTTACACTTTCTCCTCCACAATGCAGAACTTCTGCTTATCAGAATTCATTTATCCCCAGAGCTACTACTCTTTGGAATTCACTTCCCTCGAATTGCTTTCCACAAACTTACAATCAACAAATGTTTAAATCCAGTTGTTACAAACATTTTATGAATGGAGGATGCCTTTAGGCACATGGACCTTTTTGTTTTATCTGTGTTTTTCCTTCCTCCGTTCATTGTCTCTTAAAAAAAAAAAAAAAAAAAAAAAAGAGTTCTTGGGTTTTTCTCCTTTAAGTTCAAAGTTAGATCACCGCCCGTGCTCTTAAAGAACTGCTCCAACATCATTAACTGCTTAACCCCATCAAACGTTGTTACCTTCTCAGATCGGAGCCAGTTCCCCATAGCATCGGACAAGTCCCGGGCGTGTTCCAAAAAGGTGCTATCTCTTCCCTTAGTTACACCCCGGAACTTCAAACGGTACGTTTCTGGTTGCAGTTCGTAAGCCCTCAGGACAGCCTCCTTGAGATCCTCGTACACAATACATAACTCCAAAGGTAACGCATCGTAGGCTTTAAGACCCTTGCCTATTAATCTAGAGGATGCAAGTGCTGCCCATTTATTCTCTGGCCACTGGTGTTCCTGGCACTTCTTCTCAAAGCGTGTGAAAAATTCTGTTACACCACTCTCATCAAACACCGGAACCAGTTTCAATAAGTGCGAGAGAGACTGCTCATGAACACGGTTACCAGCCCCAAGTCGCTGTCCCGTTGTCTCTACTCGCGACTTCTCTACGTCCCTGTCGGCACAGTACTTAGTCGACTCAGCTTGGATTTTTGCTAGCTCTATGTGCTCATGACTGATAGTTTTTCTCTCTTCTATCTTGGCTAATTCTATTTGCTGCTGAAGCTCACATGCCCTTTGTTGCTGCTGAAGCTTAGCTAATTCGAGCTGAAGCAATAATTCTGGAGTTAACCCTCGAGGAGGTGAAGGTGCTACAATGTTTGAAATTACCGGTGGTCCCCCCAGGGGCAACCCACCCTGCCATTCACCACCCAACTGCGGAAGCGTACCCGGGGTCGGCAAATTACTGGGATGGCTGGGAGTCGAGTGATGGGGAAGCATGGCCGAAGGGCTCTGAGCACTCAACCAATCTCGCTCACCAGTCACCCTGCCCAGTACACACGTTATCAATTTATCCTTGGTCATGCTGCTAGCAACCGCATGACCTATAGCTGTGGCCAGGCATTGAAGACCGTACCGCTCCATACCCTCCAACCGCTCGGCAGTAACAGGCCATTGCAAAAATATCCTAGCATCCTCCTCACAGTTCACCTGATTAACCATATCATCATACTGCTGTTCCTCAGTTTCGACATTACGTACTGTGTCTCCATTCTCCTCTGATCCGGTATAAGACATGATGCTCACAAAAATTTCCCACCACAATATTCAGAAAAGAAGCACCCCAAACTCTTATACCTCGATATACACACAAAAATTCTCGGAAATACTCAAGGGCTATACTATGTTGCAAAAAAAAAATATTCTTGCTGATCCCCGCAAAATATTCCCCAAAACAACAAATGTTCCCTGCTAATAAATGTAGGTTCACCAAATCCTAGGTAAGGTCGCCATTTGTTACGACTGGGGTTTAAATATATCAGGGCTCTTATTCATTGGACTAGTAATGGCATAAATGCTACAACGGAAAGCGCTAGCTCCAACCTCTGATGCATATTCCCAGTGAACAAAGAACACAAATACTCTACAGTGTTCTATATGCAATAATAGGCTATCAAACTCTCAATAAATGTGCGTCTACTCTAGGCTTAATGTTATGTGAAAACAGCCTATTACTACCTATAACCGAAGGTGCTTGGTTATGGTATGCAAAGTAAGGTGGTAAGAGAAGTTACAGCTTACGTTACTTTAATCAATAAATGTCAGGCACTCCTGCATGAAAGAAAGTGCACTAAAGTCCTTCAACACTAACAAGGAATCTTCTTTAAATGTTAGATGCTATAAAGATGCTCGTATCGGAAATGGAACCCAAAAAGGCAGGCAGCGGAACAATGCTCGTGCAGGCTATGCACACAAAAAGGCAGAATATATATAATGCCGTCGGAGCGAAGAATATCCTAAACACAACAACAATAATAATAATCGCCACGACAATGCAGTATTCCTATCAACAAAAAGAGCCTAAGTCGTTTGTGTCTCAATACATCAAACTAGGCTGCGAAATGCTTGTGTAATAATAAATGGGTATGCATAAAAAGAGTAATTAGGTTAATATACTTAATGTCTACTGTGACTGATAAAGTCTAGCTAGAGTCAATGATACGAGATACTGGTGCGCATGGCATGCCGCATAGCCTAGTGCAAATCTCAAGTCTGTGCGTCAAATATTACGTTATAGGGAAGGGTAGCTCTCTTGAGAAACCTTAATACCGAAGTATTAAGCGTTCTCCTGGCGTACCTCAAAGACAAACAATCGAGACTAGAACAGTGCAGAATGGTATAGGCAAAAAGCCCTCATTCGTGCATGCTCTACTCTCAATGGCACACAGACTAGAATTTACTCAATCAACTCCAGTTCTCAGGTATGTCGTGCAGCTTTTAACTAAAGCCAGCACTCATAGGAAACAATACCTTATAATATCAGACTCCTAGTCTAGCATTATCTAATCCAGCAGAACACTAATAATTAAAGGATGCAGTACTTAAACAATATAAATGCCAACCAATGCTTCGTGATCCACTTATCTTAACAACTAACATACATGGGTTATATCAGACCTTAACGCACAATACAACTGGCCAGCATGAAGCTGATTTTGCAGAGTTAACCAGAGGGGATATAATATTAATAAAAGGTGGTGAAAGATATGAAAAAGAGAGAGGTAGGCAGAGGAAAAGATTCTCAGGTGCGAGCGGGGTACAGGTAGCAAGGGAAAAAGATGGGTGCGTTCTAGAAACCAGATCTGAGGGAGAGAGTGGCGAGGAACTGTATATATACTCGCACCAGCTCGAGCCGCGTGGGAAAAAAGCGGTTACAAGTCCTCTAGCCACTAGCAAGAGCTTGCAGCATGGTAAGGACCTCTCTCCACCAACCCCCGCGAGGCAGCCAGCCGTGACGTCATCGAGCGGGACAAAAACACTGCGCGCTCCCTCTCACTCTGTTCTACTCTCTCTCTCTCCCAGATCCCATCATTACTAGTTAATGATAAAACATATACTTTACAATTAAATATATAAAGCCTTGACATGGGTGAAAACAAAGAGCCTTTCTGGACTGCCCATGACACAAGCTTTCATATGAAATAAAGCACACTCTAATACACAAACTGTAGCCCCATCCACTGCCCTGGCGATCCTAGCGAGTCACTGTAGGACAAGCCATGCGGTTCTAACGGAGTGGTTAACGTCACACACCCTATAGTTTTACCGCTATTAATTGTTTTTTGTTTTAAAAGTTTTGAAAGGTTGCAATTTATTGGTGTATCAAGAATATGTCACAAATTTATATTGCATTTTTTCTCCTCTTTCCAATGATATCTTACTTATTATTATTGGACCAAAATAAAAAAGTTTTAGGGACAAATGTTTGAGTAAGTATAGTTTTCGGTAAAAGGCGAAATACTAAAATTATCCATTACCCAACGATTCCTCTCTCAAATGACGATTTATTGCAACTGTTTGCTCTTGATTGATTTGATACATGCTCTGGCAATAATATTCAGTGCAATTTACTAAGTCTAAGTGAATAATATGCCACCTGGACCCACCAAAATCTATTTTATTCATTTGGCACCAATGGCGTCATGAACCGCGCACCTCATTGATGCCAAGTTGATCCATTTTTGATTACTCTAGGTTGTGTTAGGGTTGGTTTGGATGGGTTAGATCTGTTTAGTGTTGAATATATATAATATGTTTGTGCATGTCTTGACATCTGGATGATGATGATGGCTTGGATGATGATGATGATGGCTTGGATGATGATGATGGCATATATGATGAGGTCTAAGGACTTACCCTCACTCTCGCAGGTTCAGTTGAGGTGCCAGATACCTCTGTTGACTGTAATTTGTCTATATTTGTGCATAATAATGCGATTGTATTGGTTACTATCGTTCATACCACGATACCACATATATGTCATGAGTGTGGGGGGGCGTAAGGGGGAGAGGGAACCCTGTATTTAGGGTATTTTGTATTTTACGAGTCTAAAACTTTGCCACATCACTCCTACAGTGTTTCCATCACTGCTGCAATAAAAATCTCAATTTCAGATTTTCCAATCCACACCAGTTTGGGCCATGGCGGACGCTCCCCTTAAGAGGTTTTGGTGGTGAAAGGCGACGGGACTCTTTAACCTGGCAAGCGCGAGCTGTATGTAGTGAACACCCTACTACTGGGCAACCATATTAGGCTTCATTCCCACCTAAAATCGTCAATATACGATAAATATAATTATTACTTATTATTATGCACCTAGTTTACGTTTATTATGAAGATAATAACATGTAACAACAATAAAACAAGTGGGAATAGTGTTTGGAGGGTGAAAATCGTGAATTATTGCCGACCGTTCATACATGAAATGTGAGGCGGATGTAACGTACACCCTCCCTCTCCCACGCCTAGAGGCAGACTGAGTCTCTCTCTCACACCACGCACTTGGTAGGCGCATGCATGACCATGCCTTAGAACCGGATTGGAGATGTTGGCACGGTAAATAAACCGATAAACAAGGGAATATGAGGGAAAATAGGTGATAATGGAAGGGGGGGGGGAAAGGTGGGTAGGAGGGGGTTTTGACATATGTGGAGGACTGATAGGAGGTATGGAGAGGAATTATCTTCCTTAATCACATATTCTTTTGTTTTAAATGCGACTGGGGCCTTTTAAAAGGCTTTCTTTAGGCTTTACTTCTTAAGAGGATCGTCGCCTTTGTCCACCAAAACCTCTTAGGAGTGTTCTCGCTGTTCCCGGGTTAAGTTTCAAGGCCTAAGAAAAGCCTTTTAAAAGACCCCAGTAGCGCTCAAAACAAAGGAATACATGATTAAGTGAGATAATTCCCCTCCATACCTTCTATCACTCCACCACATTTGTCAAAATTCCCTCCTTCCCCCCTTACCTCCCCCCCTTCAATGTTCACCTATTTTTTCTCTTATTCCCTTGTTTATCGGTTTATTAATCGCGCCAATATCTCCAACCTGGTTCCAAGGTCGTCTACTGCACATATAGAGAGCGTGGGAAGAGAAAGAAAGCGAGAGAGAGACTTCAGTCTGCCTTCAGGCCTTGAAGAGAGTGGATATACATCTCGTTCGCCTCCCACCTAATGACTGGAGGGTCGGCAAGATTTGTCTTTTTCACCCCCAAATACTATTAACACTTGTTTTATTGCTGTTACATGTTAATATCTTCATATTAAACGTAAAATTGGCGCATATGAATAGGTAATAACGATATTTATGGTAAAATGACGATTTTAGGTGGGAATGAACTAAAATATCTTCGCTTGGCGGGAGGATTTGAACTACCAATAGCACGCCGCTCTTGGGTTAATAAGTTATAAATGTTAGTGGTCAATAATTTTGGCCTACTTAAAATTAATTGACTATAGTAATAAAGTGACCTCAGTAAGAGTGAATATTGACTAGTAGCATGGTGCACTTTGTGTGTGTGTATTTGTGTGTGTGTATGTGTGTGTTAGGTATGCGATTTTATGCCTTAAACAACCCTTGTGCTTCGTAGAATATCAACTATAAGATCACAAGTAAACCAGTTTTTGTTTAAATTGTCTGAATATTTTAAATATACTCAAATTACGAAAGCCACGGAAAAGATAACATAAAATCGTTGTGTTCCGTTTTTCTGTCGTGCAAGGGGTGAAAAACTCCGTAATTGGTTTTCTTTGAAGGCCATCAAGTAATCTCTTTCACATTAAATACCTCGTTAACCTTCGCCAGGACACGGTACCTCAAAATATAGTGTGTGTTGTGTGTGAGAGAGAGAGAGAGAGAGAGAGAGAGAGAGAGAGAGAGAGAGAGAGAGAGAGAGAGAGAGAGAGAACAATATATACAGTACAGGTGGGTTGACTGACTTTGTTGCTATAACATTCGTCTGGTCAGCATAAATAGAAATAGCTTTCGGGGAACTTTGGAATACAATTGGCTGTGGGCTTTGAATTCACATATTAGTTTAGCTTAATTTGCAAGTATTCTTAAATATTGTTTTTACATTATGTTTTTTTTTTCTTTTTTTAGTTTTGTTATTATATGATTTGTTTATTTTAAATATTTCGACTGTCTAAACAAAAGCTGGGTTACTCATGATTTTATCTTTAACCCTTCTTTGGCGGCGCCCGGCTATTGTCGAGGGAAATAAATGTGGCCTATGTGGCGGGTCACGGCTATTGTCGAGTGCAATTTTGAGCATGTAATGTGCTCTGAGAGAGATCGGAGCGGTGGGAGGAGCGTAGGTTACCTCATGACCGCTCGCCACGGTGGCCGTGGAGCTACTGAGATGTACTCCTTTGTACTCCACCCTCTCTCACTCGTTTCACACGTAATAATATAAGAAAATGACCGTATTTTACCGATTTTGCCCTTCGGTTGCACGACCGTTGCAAGACAACCAGTGATCGTAGAAGGATGGTTCTGGTGTCATTGGAAAGCTGAATTAACGCCCTTTCAGGGATACATACTTGTATTACGCTCTGGCTCTTGTTTATGCATGAAAACGAGCACGGAAACAAGCTCGTTTACGGTAAAACCCCACGCTGGGCGGCACTGTCAAATATACTCCACCACCCGCTCTTTGAGTGTTAATAAGTTACGAAGTACAAAGATTGTTTAAAATATAATATTGCGTAACACACTCACAAAAAAAAACCCACACATATGCACGCGCACACACTCGCATACACCTCCCTGTGGCGTAACTGATAGCGCATCTGGCTCACAACCAGAAGGTCCCGGGTTCGAGACCCGGGCGGGGAAGAGACATTTGGGCAAGTCTCCTAACGGTGTAGCCTCTGTTCACCTAGCAGTATAAATAGGAACCTGGTATAAGTGGACAAAGTTGTGAAGTCCCATCTGGGGTTGGTGATCGGTTACAAGGTGAGATGGGTATCGTACTGGTCAACCTAAGCCTTCGGGTGAGACTGGTACCGTAGTGAGAATGGTACCGTACAGATTAATCCTAAGCCTTCGTTTTCAGATGTCGCCAATTGGCTAAAAATACAGACTACACACACATCCACAGCCATTCCAACGGTGCATAAACACTTAACATGCATTTCACGCAATACATTCCCAGTTAAGGAGGCGCAATAATAATGAGCTTAGCTCGCATTGCGTGGATTCCCCTTGACGAACAAGCAAGTGAATACACACACACACACACGTGCACCATGCTACTATACCCTGTTCCAAAAAGGTAGTCCAGATATCGGTAACCCTAATCTCTTTAACTCAATAAGGGCTAGAGCATAATTATGGGTTGTACATTTCCCCGCCTATTCTCTGGCTGACTCGTTCCAAATGGTACAAATATTAGCTGGATTACTATACGGCTTGTGAGTTATAAAGATTAATGTTAACAAATGTTGTCCTTCTTATATGAAACAGTGTATAGTTACCATTCACTCGTACTGATATTCAGTATTCGATAAATTAATATCAAATCGTAGTAATGTACTAAACCTTTAACTGTGTTGATGGTGTAATGGTTAAAGTGTTTAATATTTGTATGTGGTATTATGTTCTCTCCACCAACCAACTTTACTCCTAAACTCGATTAATGAAATTTACAAACACATGTGGCAGTCCGGGGATTCGAACCCAGGACGCTCACACCGAAAATCAACACACTTATGCATTGCACCACGAAGACAGTATCTCAGATTCGAATCCCGGGAGGATCACATTCTTCTTATTAATTTCATTGGTAGATGTTTGGTGTTGGGAGTGAAATTAATAAATTATATTATTACTATAGTCCTGGGAGTAATGAGAACAGCAAGGGTAGAGTGTACATGGAGTTGTTCCTCCCATACCCCGACCACCATGTTGAGCCGACAACCACCTCCATCACTATAATGAACCTGTACACCCTTTATTATCAGGGGGTAGGGCTGAGGGGCGGGGGCTGGGAGAAGAGGACTGAGGGCTGAGGGTAAAGGGATTGGAGGATAGAACTAAGGCCTGGGAGAAGAAGGATAAGGGCCAAGGAGTGAAGGCTAGGAGAAAGTACAAAGGAGTACAAAGTACAAAGAAAATCAAGCAACAACAGATCTAATGACCCTTCTAGGCTGCTTGTCCTCCAAAACACTGAGGATGAAGTCTCCAAACAGTGGTTTAGAGTGGGTAAGGGAACATTGGAAAGGGAACTACTACCCTGCCACTAACGTGGCAGGACTAGGAAGTTAGTAGGGGACATATGGGTTAGCAACTGAGGGGAGGATAAAATAAAGTTATTCATTTACAAATGCAGTCAGTCGCGGGTTTGATGCGAGATATTTGTCTACACGGAATTTAAATGAATCAACGGTGCTGCAGTCTATAACGTCTCGGGGAAGCCCATTCCACAAGTTGACAACTCGATTGAAGAAGAAATTCTTAGATTCGTGTGAGTTAAAAGTGTTACGACTGGGGTTTAAATATATCAGGGCTCTTATTCATTGGACTAGTAATGGCATAAATGCTACAACGGAAAGCGTTAGCTCCAACCTCTGATGTATATTCCCAGTGAACAAAGAACACAAATAGTCCACAGAGTTCTATATGCAATAATAGGCTATTAAACTCTCAATAAATGTGCGTCTACTCTAGGCTTAATGTTATGTGAAAACAGCCTATTACTACCTATAACTGAAGGTGCTTGGTTATGGTATGCAAAGTAAGGTGGTAAGAGAAGTTACAGCTTACTTTACTTTAATCAATAAATGTCAGGCACTCCTGCATGAAAGAAAGTGCACTAAAGTCCTTCAACACTAACAAGGAATCTTCTTTAAATGTTAGATGCTATAAAGATGCTCGTATCGGAAATGGAACCCAAAAAGGCAGGCAGCGGAACAATGCTCGTGCAGGTTATGCACACAAAAAGGCAGAATATATAATGCCGTCGGAGCCAAGAATATCCTAAACACTACAACAATAATACTAATTGCCACGACAATGCAGTATTCCTATCAACAAAAAGAGCCTAAGTCGTTTGTATCTCAATACATCAAACTAGGCTGCGAAATGCTTGTGTAATCATAAACGGGTATACATAAAAAAGAGTAATTGGTTTAATATACTTAATGTCTACTGTGACTGATAAAGTCTAGCTAGAGTCAATGATACGAGATACTGGTGCGCACGGCATGCCGCATAGCCTAGTGCAAATCTCAAGTCTGTGCGTCAAATATTACGTTATAATGAAGGGTAGCTCTCTTGAGAAACCTTAATACCGAAGTACTAAGCGTTCTCCTGGCATACCTCAAAGGCAAACAACGAGCTTAGGACAGTGCAGAATGGTATAGGCAAAAAGCCCTCATTCGTGCATGCTCTACTCTGAATGGCACACAGACTAGAATTTACTCAATCAACTCCAGTTCTCAGGTATGTCGTGCAGCTTTTTCCTAAAGCCAGCACTCATTGGAAACAATACCTTATAATATCAGACTCCTAGTCTAGCATTATCTAATCCAGCAGAACACTAATAATTATAGGAAGTGGCAATATGATAGCCAACCAATGCTTCGTGATCCACTTATCTTAACAACTAACATACATGGGTTATATCAGACCTAAACCCCTAACTATCGGCGCGCAAGATAAGTCGAGTATAATAAATCTGGACTATCTGGCGGCGCTCGACATAGGTCGTGTGGCAATTTCAGCAGGTAATGTTGCTGAGAGAGAGAGACAAGTGGTGGCAGGAGAGTAGCGAGCGTATGACTGCTCCAGACCACCGCGGCGAACCTACTGACACGAATCCCACCTCCTCCCTCCCTCTCTCACTCGCTATATACGGAATTGTATGGGGAAAGTGCCGAATTACATGCTTTTTGCACTCGCGTTGCGTGGTTGTTGCAAGAAAACTAGCCATCATAAAAGGATCGTTATGGTGTCATTGCAAAGCTCTGTTTATGCCCTTTCAGGGATAGATACTTGTTTTACGCTCTGGGTCTTATTTAGGCATGAAAATGATCACGTAAACAGCCCTATTTTGGCTAAAAACACCCCGCTGGGCGGTACATATAAATAAATCGCCTAGCCCGCTAATAAGGTGTTAACGCACAGCATGAAGCTGATTTTGCAGATTTAACCAGAGGTGGTATTAATAAAAAGGTGGTGAAAGATATGAAAAAGAGAGAGGTAGGCAGAGGAAAAGATTCTCAGGTGCGGAGCGGGAGACAGGTAGCAAGGGAAAAAGATGGATGC
This sequence comes from Paralithodes platypus, assembly GCA_032716605.1. NCBI lineage: Eukaryota > Metazoa > Arthropoda > Malacostraca > Decapoda > Lithodidae > Paralithodes > Paralithodes platypus. The sequence continues at coordinate 10,836,353 of CM064579.1, forward strand.
GTTCTAGAAACCAGATCTGAGGGAGAGAGTGGCGAGGAACTGTATATATACTCGCACTAGCTCGAGGCGCGTGGGAAAAAAGCGGTTACGAGTCCTCTAGCCACTAGCAAGGGAGTTAGCAGCATGGTAAGGACCTCTCTCCACCAACCCCCACGAGGCAGCCAGCTGTGACGTCATCGAGCGGGACAAAAACACTGCGCGCTCCCTCTCACTCTGTTCTACTCTCTCTCTCTCTCCCAATGATAAAACGTATACTTTACAATTAATATATAAAGCCTTGACATGGGTGAAAACAAAGAGCCTTTCTGGACTGCCCATGACACAAGCTTTCATATGAAATAAAGCACACTCTAATACATAAACTGTAGCCCCATCCACTGCCCTGGCAATCCTAGCGAGTCACTGTAGGACAAGCCATGCGGTTCTAACGGAGTGGTTAACGTCACACCCCCCCCAAGATTTTTCTCAGAGGCCCCAAGGCTCACAAAAATCTGATGGTTAGAACCCATGCTATATCTCCACTTCCCATCACCCAGCGGCAGTAAAATATCTGGCACAGTTCTTCAACAAAACATTTTTCAAAATTATAACGCTCCCCAACACCATAGGTTAAATTATATGTAGTTACGCTCCTCAAGAGCGAGCTTCTCTAGCCCAGCATTCTGAGAGGAGTGCAACTCAGAATTACTGCTATAACATACTAAAAAAATTCAACTATCAAAGAAAGAGTTTTTATTTGATTTTTATGATTATAATTTGTTTATTTCGGCTGCACTATAGGGGCAAGCCTAGTTTTTTCTTCTATACCAAACGCTCAACTCCTGCTTTACGACCCAATACGCTGGGCTACAACCGCGAGCCCACAAGCACCAAGCGCAAAATACTATCCAAACTAAAGCAGGAGGCTACCCGTGTGTCAATCTACCCAGGATCATATACCCTTGAACGACCATCTGCAACCACGTTGTCACAACCGGCAATATGGCGTATGTCCAGGTTATATACCAGTAACCTTAGTGACCACCTGGTCAGCCTCATATTCCGATTGTGAACCTGGTCCAAGAACTTGAGAGGGTGATGATCTGGGTAAACTACAACGACCGGACCATAGGCTGGAACACAGACCTCGAAATGCCTCAGAGCAAGCACAACCGCCAGCAGCTCCTCCTCGACAACAGAGCAGCTCCCCTGGGCCGAATTGTACTTCTCCGAGCAGAAACTAACAGGATGCTCCAGCCCATCATCGTCCTTTTCCACAAGGACGGCACCAGCCCCCACACCACTAGCCTCCGTTGCTAGTTGGAAAGGTAGGCTAAAGTGAGGGGCCCTGAGGATCGGGTGAGTGCACAACAGGTGGTTTACTTCCCTAAACACCTTCTCACACTCAGGCGCCCATTTGAACTTCTTATCCTTCCAGTTATCCTCCACCTGAGCTTGACTGTCCCATTCTCCTTCTCCACCTTGACTGCTAAACGTCATCACAGGCACAGTGAGAGGCTCAGGGGGGTGCCTCCCATACTCCTTCATGGGATTAACATGACATAACTGATTGCGCTTCCGTCTGTCTGGAGTGGCTACCAAGTAATCCAGGTCTGATAGCTCCTCCACCACCCTATAAGGACTAGCATACTTCGCGGATAAGGGGTGACCTACAAGGGGCAGTAGAATCAACACCTCCTGACCCGCGTGAAACTCCCTGAGTTCAACCTTGAGGTCGTACCTGTCCTTCCTGAGGGCCTGAGAGCTAGTCAAATTACGGCCAGCCAACTCCAGACTGCGCAACATCCGTTCTCGACTGTTGAGGACACACTTGAGCATCGAACAAGGTTTTTCTGCGCCCTCCCATACTTCTTCAACCATATGGAGAGGCCCTCTGACACGGTGTCCAAAGACGAGCTCATTAGGGCTGAATCCCAAACTCTCCCCAGGTACCTCCCGCACAGCATACAAAACACATGGCAGGCCAAGATCCCAATCCTTCCCACTCTCAAAGCAACAACAACGAAGCACAGATTTCAAGGCTGAGTGCCATCGCTCTAACACACCCTGGCTCTCCGGATGATACGCGGATGACACAACCCCAACAATCTCATGCTGCGGCATTGCTTGAACAAAGAGGCTAGAAGTGAAGTTGGGTCCCTGGACTGACTGAATCCCCTGCGGGTAACCATACCGGGAAAAATACACTAGCAAGCTTTGGACCACCGTCTTCGCCGACCCATTTCTCATAGGGTACGCGTCAGGGTACCTTGTTGCCACATCTCCCGACTGTGCATCACTGTCCTCCTTCAACTCTTTCGTCTTTTTAAGCCCATCCTCTGCCTTTTCCACAACAGTTACTGGGTCTTCTTCAGACTCGATATTTGTTCCTAATACTGAGTCCCCGAGAAGGTCCGTTGACACTAAACTCTCAACCGCATCAACTTTCAACCCCTTCACGGTACCCTTCCTCCGCTGATCTAAAGATTGTTGACCAGAATGTGACTCCCTGGATGCAGGATCTCCGGTGACAACACACGCCATAGGCTGCACCGGACACTTCTCAACCCACTCCTGCTCCTGCAACGACCAAGGGTGGAGCCTCAGAAGTAGGTCCCGCAAAGTCGTTGCCGAGAAGTAGGTCGACGCCCCCAACAGGTAACTTCTCCACAATTCCTACATCCAGGTCACGAGTCACACCATCAACTTCCACCTTCATTCTTACAAGCGGGTATGACCTTGTCACATTAACTCCCTGAACCACAACCACCCGCGCCGTATTGACAGGTTTACCAGTGAAATTTCTCAACAGTGTTTGCGATGCCCCAGTGTCACGCAAAATTCTCACCTCATGTCTTCTACCCCCCCACTCCACACAACCGAGTCCCCTGTGGTCACTAAAGGTATCACGGACAGGGAATAAGCCTTCCGGATCCTTCTGCACTGGCAGTGTATTTACCTCGGAAGAAATGCCTCTAAAAACTTCCGATGTCCTCTTGAACACTCTAATGCCGTGAGCAAAAGACACGGCTGCCGGAGGAAGTCGACTAGGGCACTCATTTGCCTTATGACCATCCTGGTGGCAACTAAAACACATAAATTTCGTTTTCGGCTTATACTGTGATGTAAAAGGCCCCTGACTTTTCACATACGGTGTGGTGTAAGGTTTGGATTCAGTTTTAGTTTCATGGCTCTTCTGTTTAAATGTGTCATTGTTACGGGGAGGGGGAGGATAACGGTCTTTAGCACTTACATCGTACTTCTGTGAGGACCCGCAACCCCGAATCAACGACAGCCGTCGATCAGCCATTTCTGCTGCTTCGACTAGAGTTCTTGGGTTTTTCTCCTTTAAGTTCAAAGTTAGATCACCGCCCGTGCTCTTAAAGAACTGCTCCAACATCATTAACTGCTTAATTTCATCAAATGTTGTGACCTTCTCAGATCGGAGCCAGTTCCCCATAGCATCGGACAAGTCCCGGGCGTGTTCCAAAAAGGTGCTATCTCTTCCCTTAGTTACACCCCGGAACTTCAAACGGTACGTTTCTGGTTGCAGTTCGTAAGCCCTCAGGACAGCCTCCTTGAGATCCTCATACACAATACATGACTCCAAAGGTAACGCATCGTAGGCTTTAAGACCCTTGCCTCTTAATCTAGAGGATACAAGTGCTGCCCATTTATTCTCTGGCCACTGGTGTTCCTGGCACTTCTTCTCAAAGCGTGCGAAAAATTCTGTTACCCCACTCTCATCAAACACCGGAACCAGTTTCCATAAGTGCGAGACAGACTGATCAGGAGCACGGTTATGGTTTAAAATTACCGGTGGTCCCCCCAGGGGCAACCCACCTTGATTAACCATTTCACCATACTGCTGTTCCTCAGTCTCGACATTACGTACTGTGTCTCCATTCTCCTCTGATCCGGTATAAGACATGATGCTCACACAAATTTCTCACCACAATATTCAGAAAAGAAGCACCCCAAACTCTTATACCTCGATATACACACAAACATTCTCGGAAATACTCAAGGGCTATACTATGTTGAAAATTGTTTTTATTCTTGCTGATCCCCGCAAAATATTCCCCAAAACAACATATGTTCCCTGCTTAATAAATGTAGGTTCACCAAATCCTAGGTAAGGTCGCCATTTGTTACGACTGGGGTTTAAATATATCAGGGCTCTTATTCATTGGACTAGTAATGGCATAAATGCTACAACGGAAAGCGCTAGCTCCAACCTCTGATGTATATTCCCAGTGAACAAAGAACACAAATACTCTACAGAGTTCTATATGCAATAATAGGCTATCAAACTCTCAATAAATGTGCGTCTACTCTAGGCTTAATGTTATGTGAAAACAGCCTATTACTACCTATAACCGAAGGTGCTTGGTTATGGTATGCAAAGTAAGGTGGTAAGAGAAGTTACAGCTTACGTTACTTTAATCAATAAATGTCAGGCACTCCTGCATGAAAGAAAGTGCACTAAAGTCCTTCAACACTAACAAGGAATCTTCTTTAAATGTTAGATGCTATAAAGATGCTAGTATCGGAAATGGAACCCAAAAAGGCAGGCAGCGGAACAATGCTCGTGCAGGCTATGCACACAAAAAGGCAGAATATATAATGCCGTCGGAGCCAAGAATATCCTAAACACTACAACAATAATAATAATCGCCACGACAATGCAGTATTCCTATCAACAAAAAGAGCCTAAGTCGTTTGTCTCAATACATCAAACTAGGCTGCGAAATGCTTGTGTAATCATAAACGGGTATACATAAAAAGAGTAATTGGTTTAATATACTTAATGTCTACTGTGACTGATAAAGTCTAGCTAGAGTCAATGATACGAGATACTGGTGCGCACGGCATGCCGCATAGCCTAGTGCAAATCTCAAGTCTGTGCGTCAAATATTACATTATAATGAAGGGTAGCTCTCTTGAGAAACCTTAATACCGAAGTACTAAGCGTTCTCCTGGCGTACCTCAAAGGCAAACAACGAGCTTAGGACAGTGCAGAATGGTATAGGCAAAAAGCCCTCATTCGTGCATGCTCTACTCTCAATGGCACACAGACTAGAATTTACTCAATCAACTCCAGTTCTCAGGTATGTCGTGCAGCTTTTTCCTAAAGCCAGCACTCATAGGAAACAATACCTTATAATATCAGACTCCTAGTCTAACATTATCTAATCCAGCAGAACACTAATAATTATAGGAAGCGGCAATATGAAAGCCAACCAATGCTTCGTGATCCACTTATCTTAACAACTAACATACATGGGTTATATCAGACCTTAACGCACAATACAACTGGCCAGCATAAAGCTGATTTTGCAGAGTTAACCAGAGGGGGTATAATATTAATAAAAAGGTGGTGAAAGATATGAAAAAGAGAGAGGTAGGCAGAGTAAAAGATTCTCAGGTGCGGAGCGGAGGACAGGTAGCAAGGGAAAAAGATGGATGCGTTCTAGAAACCAGATCTGAGGGAGAGAGTGGCGAGGAACTGTATATATACTCGCACTAGCTCGAGGCGCGTGGGAAAAAAGCGGTTACAAGTCCTCTAGCCACTAGCAAGGGAGCTAGCAGCATGGTAAGGACCTTTCTCCACCAACCCCCATGAGGCAGCCAGCCGTGACGTCATCGAGCGGGACAAAAACACTGCACGCTCCCTCTCACTCTGTTCTACTCTCTCTCTCTCTCTCCCAGATCCCATCATTACTAGTTAATGATAAAACACATACTTTACAATTAAATATATAAAGCCTTGACATGGGTGAAAACAAAGAGCCTTGCTGGACTGCCCATGACACAAGCTTTCATATGAAATAAAGCACACTCTAATACATAAACTGTAACCCCATCCACTGCCCTGGCGATCCTAGCGAGTCACTGTAGGACAAGTCATGCGGTTCTAACGGAGTGGTTAATGTCACAAAAGATTTACCAATAATTTTGCAACCGTTTCACCGCATGTAATTAGATTGGTCGATAGTGAAGTACTTACTACAGTTCATATTTTCGATGCCTTTGATGATTTTGAACACTTGAATTAAGTCACCTCTTAATCTGCGCTGGGTTAAAGGAAATAGATTTAATTCTCTAAGACGATCTTCGTATGGTTTGTTCTTTAGGCTAGGTATCATTTTGGTAACTCTACGTTGAACTCGTTCTAGCTTGTTTATGTCTTTTTGGTAATAAGGGCACCAGCATTGAACGCAGTATTCCAGAAGAGGGCGGACTAAGGAATTGTAAAGAGTTAGGATAACGTCTTTGGATTTATGCTCAAATGATCTGCCTATAAAGCCAATTATTTCGTTTGCCTTCTTAACAACTTCTGAACATTGTTGACTCCGTTTTAGGTTACTCGATATTGTTACTCCCAGATCGGTTTCTCTGTTTACATTCTTAAGCTGAGTGCCATTCATCGAATAGTTTGCTTTTTCATTTAGGTATCCGATATGTAGTACTTTACATTTATCCGCATTGAAACTCATTTGCCAAATTTGGGCCCAATGTGACAATTTATCTAGATTGTGTTGCATATCGTCAATTTGATCTTTTGAGAGTACGCTATTTGCAATTTTGGTATCGTCAGCAAATTTTTAGATTGTACAGGTGAGACCCTCATCTATGTCGTTGATGTAAATTAGAAAGAGAATTGGTCCTAGTACCGATCCCTGGGGTATCCCGCTACTTACATTGGTCCATTTAGATGCCTTACCGTTTATGACTACTCTTTCCTTTCTGTCGCTGAGCCAATTTTCTATCCATTTCAACACACCGTCTTGTATTCCATGCGCTTTTAGTTTTAGCAGTAAACTTTTGTGGGGAACTTTGTCAAATGCCTTTTGAAAATCAAGGTATATAATATCTACAGCTTTACTCTCATCGTAGAGGTTGAGGATATCGGGGAAGAAGTCTAAGAGGTTTGTTAAACAGGAACGTTTTTTACGAAAGCCGTGTTGAGTATCTTTAAGTATGTTATTTTCCTCTAAGTGATTTATGAGTTTGTCTCTTATGACCGTTTCTAGCATTTTACATACAACTGAGGGTAAGCTAAATGGACGATAGTTACTGGGTAGGGATTTGCTGCCTTTTTTGAATATCGGTGTTACGTTGGCTATCTTCCACTGGTCAGGCATAGTTCCAGACTGCAATGATTTATTGAATAGTAATGTCAGTGGTTTGGAGAGCTCATCCTTAGCTTCCTTTAGAACTCTAGGCGAGATTGTATCAGGTCCAGGCGTTTTATTTACCTTGAGTTTATCTAAACAATTCAATACTTCTCTCTCTGTCATGGTGATATTGCTTAGAACATCTGAATTATCAATCTGAATCGGCGATGGTGTAGGGATATCACTGAGGTCTTCTGTTGTAAAAACTGATGCAAAGAAGGTATTGAGGGCATTACTCATTTGTACTTCGTCTTTGGTGTATTCTCCATTTTCATCAACTAATGGTCCAACAGTTGAAGTAACTACTTTTTTCTTTCTGATATAACTATAAAATTATTTCGGGTTTGTTTTACTTTGATTCGCAATATGTAACTCTAGGGTCTTTTTACTTTGCTTAATTAACTTTTTGGCTTTGCGTCGTAGCTCTACAAATTTCACCCGTTCTTCGTCATTTTGTGAGGATTTTAATCTATCATTAGCAAATTTTTTAGCAAGCAGGCAGTTTGAAATATCTTTATTCCACCATTTGGGTTTATTATTATGGCCTGGACGCCGTATTTTCGATGGTATGCAGTCTTGCACTGCTTTTAGGTAAGTGGTTTCGAATAACTTCCAAGATGTATTTATGTCGTTATTGTTAATTAAAAAGCTCCAGTCAGTTTCTTTAACCCTTATTTAGCGGCGAGCAACATAAGTCGAGTTAAATAAAGCTGGACTATGTGGCGGCGCTCGACATAACTCGAGTGGCAATTTCAGCACGTAATGTGGCTGAGAGAGAGAGACAAGTGGTGGCAGGAGACTAGCGAGCGTATGACTGCTCCAGACCACCGCGGCCAACCTACTGACACAAATCTCAGCTCCCTCCTCCCTCTCTCACTCGCTACATACTCAATTATGTACTGAAAGTAACGAATTACCTGCTTTTTGCACTCGCGTTGCACGGTTATTGCAAGAAAACTATCCATCATACAAGGATCGTTATGGTGTCATTCGAAAGCTCTGTTTATGCCCTTTCAGGGATAGGTACTTGTTTTACGTTCTGGGTCTTATTTAGGCATGAAAATGATCACGTAAACAGCCCTATTTTGGCTAAAAACACCCCGCTGTGCGGTACACATAAATAAACCGCATAGGCCGCTCGTAAGGTGTTAAACATAGCTCTAAGTTTATGAAAGTTTGCTTTCTTGAAATTAGGGACTTTTTCGATGGTACTATTTGGTTCGTTACGAGGAAAGTTTAAAGTGAAAGTTATCGTACGATGGTCGCTGTTACTGAATTCATCACCAACATTCAAATTCTCTATTAATTCTTCTTTTGTTGCAAGTACAATGTCAAGAACGTTATTACCACGGGTCGGTGTTCGAACAAATTGGTAAAGCGAACTCTCTTGCAAGTTCGTATGCAAGTCATGTCCGGAGTGTGAAGTAAGAGTATCGCCCCACTTGGTCACAGGTAAATTAAAGTCGCCAAAAAATATGGTATATTGTGAGTTACTTACATCTGCAATTTGTTCATAAATTTCTCGGTCAGTTTGCACTGATTGAGCTGGAGGTCTGTATATTAATGCAAGTATTATTTTTGTACCTTTATTATTCTTTAATAGCACAAAAGATGTGTCGACGTTCTCAATTTGAGGTTTTGACAAGAGGGTCGGGTTAAGACTTTGTTTAATATAAAATAAAACGCCACCTCCATTTTTATTTATTCGGCTTTTCTCAAACATTACATAACCGGGAAGTGAATACTCTGCTAAAAAGTCTCTATCTACTGTATTGAGCCAAGATTCTGTTATACCAATCACATCATAAATTTCAGTAAACACTAGTTCCTCTAAATCTGAAAATTTATTGCGTATGCTACGAGCGTGTTGCATAGAAACTCTTTAAATTTGCGGTTTTATAACTCACAGAACGTTCTTTAATCAAATTTTTGGTTCTGATCGGATTTACATTTACATTCATGGCTGACATCGGTCCTCGGTCGTTATCCCTGGCGGTTTTGAATTTGGGTCGTGTTGGTGGAGCTTTATCCAAATTCCCGGTTCTTGACAGATTAGCATTTAATCCCTTCGCAGGTTGCCGCCCTCGCTGTCTTCGGTCCTCCTTCCTGGTTGTCCTGTGCTGAGTCGATTTCTTCTCCGAAAATCCTTCACCGCATCGTTGAGAAGACGCCCAAAACGTGCTGCTCCCACCTGGTTCAGATGAACTCCATCGTCCGAAAACAAATAGTCATCGTAGTAGAAATTGTCCCAGGTGTCGACGAATCCCACGTTTTCCTTCCTGCAGAGGTTTGCTAGACAACGATTTGTGCTGGTGGCTATGTTGTAAAATCGGCTCTCTACACCAAGCCGGGGGACGATTCCTGAGACGATGATCCTTGATGACTTTTCCTTAAACGACTTGATCAACTGCTGGTACTTTAACCCTCTCCGACATATGACGCGATTTTGAGCCTATTGGGGATACTTTAATGCCTTTGTTAGCATCAGGGGCAATTAAAAACCTTTAGTTTAGTTACTTCAACCTCTGCAGTTGTCTTTGAGTTAGCTGTGGGCAGAAAACTAATTTTGGAGAGGTAATTATAAGAGTGAGAGAACTATATTTCTTATTTCTAATCTGGCAACCTCTGCGTCATATGTGCGTGAAAGGGTTAAAAGCAAATCTTCCGACCGGGTTTGCTGTACATCGTTGGATCCAACGTGGATGACGTACATTGTATTAGCAGGGGCCAGCTTAGATACTTTGTCAACTGTAGCAACTACGTCGTCCACACCACCACCAGGGATACAAAAACGCTTCCTGGTCTTAGGTGCTCTGGCGCAAAACTCTGTGAGCTGACCACGTATCATCGAGTCTCCCACGAGCCCGACTTCTTCTATTTCCGCTTCGTCATCTGAGTCTGCGAGTATCTGGAAGCGGTTTTGACACTCGGTAATCGGTATGGGTTTCCTGGTCTTGGGGCAAACGTTGTTCCTCACGACGCGGAAGTTGTCTTGAGGGGGAAGAGAGTTACTATTTGTTTCTTGAGTATCGGAACCATCAGATGAAATGGCTACTGCAGGCGTTGAATTGTTGGCAGTTGACGATGGGGCGTTGGTGGCTGCTGGAGTTGCGGTGACAATTGAAGTTTGTGGTACTCCAACGTTGAGTGTTACAAACTCTTGGAGTGATTCCAGCTTCATGGTGAGGACGTTGATCTTGTTGTAGGCTTCATCTAATTTCACTGTCAAATTCTCTTGTTGCTGGCAGAGACGGCAGACTTGAAGATCGACAGTAACAAACATGGACTCACCAAACCTACCGGCGCAGTTCGTACAAGTGCGAGGCATGGTAACAGTCAGTTTCTTCAGATCACTTCACTCACTTTAAAACACTTAACTCACTTTAAAACACTTCACTCACTTTAGAAACACTTCAATCACTTCAACCGAAAACAAATATGTTGAAATACACAAAAATAGGTTATCAGGGGTGATAGCCTAACCGAAAACAAAAAATTTGAGATACGCAGAATTAGGCTTCCAGGGGCGATAGCCTAACCAAAAGTTTTTAAAAAATTTAAATACGCACCAATAGGCTACCAGCGTTGAATAGCCTAACCGAAAATAATAAAATTGAAATACGCAGAAATAGGCTACCAGGTGTGATAACCTAACCTTAAACAAATATATATATATAACAGAATATGTAACTAAATATACAATTCACCAAATAGAGATCATATAAAAATAAAGTGTGACCGCACACAAAGGGTTAATATACTGTATCAACAGATGGCCCTGGTGTCACTGTAGCCTAGTATAGCAGTAGCCTACTCTTTTTAGATAAAAAAAAAAAAAATCAGTCAAAGGTTACTACAAGATCGTGCAAGCAACAACTAAAATTACAGATATATATAACTACAGTAGGATACCAAATACAATATCTACTAGAGTTAATAAGAACAACAGATTGGCTGGCTATAGGCTAGGCTAGGTTTGGATTAGGTTAAAAGCTTGGCAGGTTGGGTTAGGCTAGGTTAGTTTGTACAAATACCACCTTTAGCTTAAAGTAAAATCACTCTGAGGAGAAAAAGTCAAGAATATATCTAGGGGGAAAAGATAAATGAATGCACTTAAATTTACTACAAAATTGGCTGGAATTTAATATGTATAATCCCCCAAAAAAAGTTTGTTTACAAAATGGCGTCGGCGTTCGTTCCTGTAGGCAGGTTAGTTAGTACACAATATTGTTTATTAGCAAATTAATATGCAAAGCTTTACTTACATACAAGGCAGTTAAATTGATACTTACTACAGTAGGTAATGGGTAAAATTAGGGGCTACGATTTTATATCAAATAAGAGAGCGTTTGTTTACAAACAAAACAAAACAAAACAACAGAAGGCGCTAGTGGCACCCTGTCCGAGCAGGAGTCTTGTGATAAACACAAAGTTTATCAGTCAATACACAGCGAAATATCGTGCAGTGTTACTTACTAAGCTACAGGATGGTTAAACGTGCGCTTAACCACCTTTCATGCACAAGAATGAAGAGGATGAGTAGTTAATACTCAAATTATGATCGATATCGTGAGAGCGTTGACAGAGCGTCTGCAGCGTCTGGCGGTAGCGAGGTGAGGACTAAGGGCCGAGGAGTGAGGGAGTCTGGGAGAAGAGGACAAAGGGCTGAGGGGACAGGGAGGGTTAGAGAAGTGGGCAAAGGGCTGAGGGTAGAGGAGAAGATGACTGAGGCCTGAGGGGAGAGAGAAGCTGGGAGAAGAGGGCTTGGGGTAGAGGGAGGCTGGTTAAAGAGGACTAAGGGCCGAGGGGAGAGATAGGCTAGGAGAAGAGGATTGAGGGATGAGAGGAACGGGCTGGAAGTGGAGGATTAAGGGCTGAGGGGAGCGAGAGTAGGTTTAAATTGGTACATGTACAGGGGATTTTAAGGAAAATGGGTAGACGATATGGATGATAATGATAAGGCAATATTAATCATGTGTTTTGGGCCAGGGAGAAATGTGGTACCATCAAAGAGAGATTTTAGCTAATATTATAATCTACAACACATTTGTTCTTAAGTTATTTGGATAGGATATATATTTCGCCACTGAGATTACATAATTATCAACTTTAACCTGTTATTGAAGATTATGCTGCAATGTTGATTTTCTTATATGGTACCTCTTCGTTTGGTAAGCACGCACGCGCACGCGTTCGCGCACAGACACACACATGCACACAATCTTTCTCTCTCTCTCTTTCTTTCTTTCTCGCTCTCGCTCTCGCTCTCTATCTCTCTCTCTCTCTCTCTCTCTATGATTGAGTAGTGGGCGGACGGAAAACAACAGGGAGCAATATTACAGTCTCTCTCTCTCTCTCTCTCCACCACCATCCATATCCTCCCCACCCTTTCTCCCACGTTTCTCTCACGCTGTCACTCTTGTCTCTCTCTTGTTTTTCCCTACGTTCCTATTCTTCCGCCTCCTACTTTTCCTTTACGCTCTTTTCACGGTCTGGTGCTGGGGAAACATGTGTGAAGACGTGTATGTCTGTGTGATGTTTACTCCTGTGTGTATTTTACCTTTACACTTTCCTTCTAGCTCTCTCCTATTTTCTGTTCTTTCTATAATTATGTTCATTATATTGTGTATATGTTTCTCCTGTCTCTGTTCTCTCCTATCACTTTCCTTCAATCTCTCTCTTCTTTTTTGTTCTTTCTATATGTTCATTTAATTGTGTATTTGTTTATATGTCTTCTCCTGTGTGTATTCTTTCCTTACACTTTCCTTCTAGCTCTCTCCTCTGTTATGTTCTTTCTATAATGTTCATTTTATTGTGTATTTGTTTATATGTCTACTCCTGTGTAAATTCTCTACTAACCATTTCATTCTAGCTCTCTCCTGTCTTATGCGTTTTTTCTATTGTCATTTTATTGTGTATTCGTGTGCTGTCTACTCCTGTGTGTTCTATTTTCTATTCCTTCTGTCTGTTTTCTGTTCTCTGTTCTCTCTCTATTGTCATGCTATTGTGTATTCGTGTGCTGTCTATTCCTACGTGTATTCTCTCCTAACACTTTCCGTCTGGATGTCTCCTACTTTTATCTTTATCTATTAACTCCTTCTGCACATGCGACGTCTTATTTATTTTATATCAAGTACAATTAGACAATTTTATGAAGCTTAGGAAGGATATATGGTAGCTCAAAGTATTAATTGAGATTGTTTGCAATCTTTTAATGGATAGACGCCCTTCCTAAGTTTAATATAATCGTCTAATCATTGCCAGAATATAATATAAATGATGGCACCGGTACTGCGTGGCTTAATGGGGATTAAGGGTTCTGGACCCTTTTATTCCACATGTTTAACCCCATTAGCTTTGACATTTTAAGACATTCGCCCAATTAGTTTGGCGATTGTAAGACCTTTCGTGCCATTATGTGTCGACAGTTCTCTACTCGTTCTCTATTACTATTCTATGTTTTTTGTTGACGTTCTTGTGCTGGGGAATTGTGTGTAAAGACGAGTATGGCTGTGTGTTATCTGCTCCTTTGTTTATTTTCTCTTAAGGGGGGATGGGTAGTTTTTTTGGTCCCACTTTTTCCTCTTGCTTAGCCCCATTAGTTTTCAAATTTTAAGACGTTCGGCCCATTAGTTTGGCGATTTTAAGACCTTTCGTTCCATTTCTTTGTCAATATTAAGACTTTTCGTGTCATATAGGTGTCGATTTGTTCTTGGCGAGCGATAGCGAGCCTGTAACTTAAGAGGAACTGGCATTCGGCCGGATCATGTTTGTATCGAAAAATGTACAAATCAATCTTGAAAGAGGGTCTTGCGGGTGGGGGGGGGGGGGGGGGGATTTCATACGCTTCATGGAGGTCTAGGGAGCAAAGTAAAACAAAAATAATAATACAAATATATATAAATGAGCAAATAAGTACGCCCGTCCCCCCTTGATTATGACGCATTTAAACAGTAAATTCTGGCTATTATTAGACGATTTTATTCAGATTAAGAAGAGTATAATTATGGAAATCATTATATGTTGAGATAGTCGATGCCCTGTTAGTTCCCATATATCCTTCCTAAGACGTAGACAATCGTCGAATAATAGCCAAATTATACGGCCAAAATACGTCATAATCCTCAAGGGGTTAACACTGTCCATCTGGTTGTCTCCTGTTTACTGCAATAAATTACTGGCTCGCTATCTCTCGCAATGAACAAAGTCGACACCTACAGTAAATGACACAAAAGGTCTTAAAACCGCCAAACTAATGTGGCAAATGTCTTAAAATCTAAAAAACTATTAGGGCTAAACATGAGGGAAATGGGCGTCCAGGAAACCTTCTCTTAAGAGATAGAGATAAAAGAAGAGGACAGAGGGAGAGGAATGTAGATTCATCCTTTGTTTTGTTCCCCTTCAATTTATCTTTCTCCTCCCCAGTCATTTCACATTTCCCTTTCATTCACTTGTCCCTCTAAATCCTCTCTCTCTCTCTCTCTCTCTCTCAGAATTATTAACAGTGATAAAGTTCTTCCAAATTTACGTTATATTATTGAAAGTCTACGGACATTTCCACTCGCGTTTCACCATATATGGGTGATGGTTTAGACTTTAGACAATCTTCATTAATTGTGTGTTTATAGTTTCGTACATCATAACTACGGTACATTTAGCCTTTCTAAATGTTGCCTAGTATGCCTCTTATCTCTCTCCTTCTTTCTTGTTATCCTTTCCTTCCACTTTCCCATACTATCGGGTTTGTTATCTCTATTATAATTAAGTCCTGACCACTTATTTTGGATCGTACGGTCTATGTGGTCGGTGTATCAATGTAACTATATGCATACCATCTCTATCTCTCTCTCGGCTCTACCCTTCAGTCTACTTCCTTCATGTTTGTCTTATAGCAGTAAGCAGATTGCCGTATTCGCTTTACTCGTATTATTGTTTGTCTTGCCCTTTGAATGTTCATGTCTTTTGTCTCGCCTTTGTTTACATAATGTTAAATGTTTATTTGTGGATACCATTCTCCCTTAGGCCTAGCCCCATTTATTTTGATATTGAAGGACATTTGCGCCAATGGCAATATTAAGACCTTTCGCCCCATTTCTGTGTAAATCTTAAGACTGTGTGTGCCATTTAAGTGCCTGATTTGTCCTGATGAGCAATTAGTTAAATTCGTTTTTGTAATAAATTTCAAATCTATAATTATGCACGAAATATAAATTATAAATTTGAATTTCTTTATCAACTCTGCGAAGCAGAGTGGTATCGCGCACACAGATCCCATCCGTATACTGTGCACCACCATTCAGCTTGTCTGTCGTCGTCGTCGTCCGTCGTCATCCGTCTGTCTGTCCGGAAACTCCTCCAAGACCGTTCGATGGATTTTCACCAAATTTCACAGGTATATTCATTTGGTCAATGTAAAGGTCAATCAAAAAGAGATATTCCATTTAACTTAAAGGTTAAGGTCAAAGGTTAAGGTTAAAAATAAGGTCAATATTTCATATTGTTTTTTTTTACTCAAATGTCTTCATTTTCACTATACAAGTTACTTATAACCTATATACCGTGTTAACCGAATTTTTGGTATATATTCTTAAGGGTAAGGTCACAGGTCAAGGTCAAATGTCAACTTTTACTATTTATTTTACTTTTTACTCAAATGTCTTCATTTTCACTATACAAGTTAATGGTAACCTTGATATCGTATTGCCAAATTTTTTAGAGAAGTATTCTAAAGGGTAAAGTCAAATATCAAGGTCAAAGGTCAAAATAGGTTTTCTGCTAGTATTTCTTAAACTAACAGTTAGATTCTCACTAGGCTTACCATGTATATTCGGAAAACCTAGGCCAAGGTCATGCAAGAAAATATACAATTCTATATGAAAGGTCAAGGTCACAGGTGAAGGTCAAATAAAAGGTCAATATGTTATTTTCTTTACTTTTCATGCAAACTTCACAACATTTGGAGAGATAGTTGCACATTAAATGAAAAGGAAAATACTAAATGTTGAGACATATAAAGGTCAAAATAAAGGTCAAAGGTCAAGGTCAACTATTCTATTGATATATAAGAAACTAACTAATGTGGTTTAATGAAATTACGCATGTTTATTTGATTTTCATGGGCAATGTCAATGCAAACAAAAATGTACTCTTACATATAGGTCAAGGTCACAGGTCAAGGTCAAAGGTCAACATTTACTAATTATCAAAAAAGATTACTCACATTTTGGAAAAATGGCTGTGTTATGGCATATTACTTAAATATTATATATGTCGAATTTCACATACAAATTGTAATAGTTAAGGTCAGAGGTCAAGGTCAAAACAAAAGTATTTGTAATTTTCCCTTAACTCCTCCCAGACTGTTTAATGTATTGTCACCAAATTATACAGGCAAATTCAGTTGGTCAATGCGACGACCATCCAAATATATATATTTTATTTTAAGTCAAAGGTCAAGGTCACAGTATATGATCACTATTTGTAATCAATAAGTTTTTATACAAATTACACCGTAGTAATAATGCTAGTTAATACGAACATTGCTGTTAAGCTAACTAAATCATCGATAAGAAAATCTAAGGTCGAAGGTCAAGGTCAAAGGTCGAAATATGATTTTTACTAGTATATCCTATTTAATGTAAGACTCTCATTAGGCATATTATGCATATTCAGAATGCCTAGACCAAGGTCATACAAGAATATAAACATAATTCCATTTGATAGGTCAAGGTTGCAGGTCAACGTCAAATATAAGGTCAATATGCTAATGTCTTTACTAATCATGTAAATTTTACAAAATTCGTTGAGACAGTTGTGCTCTAAGGGAAAATTAAAATTTTAAATTTTCAAACATTATGAAGGTCAAGATGAAGGTCAAAGGTCAAGGTCAACTATTCTTTTAATACCTCTAAAACTAACTGATGCTCTTTAATGAAATTTGACACATTGTTTTGATTTTCTAGGGTTACATCAAAGGAAACAAAAATGTAATCCTACACAAAGGTCAAGGTTACAGGCCAAGGTCAAAAGTTAACCTTCATCATAAAAAAATACTAAATTTTTGATAAGCTGACGACTTTTAGTTGCATTTTACTTAGGTAACATATTTCAATTATATATACATTTATATGTATACAGTATATACCGGTACATATATATATTATAATACTTAATGTTAAAGGTCAAGATCAAAGAACAAAAGAAGAGTGTTAATAATCATCATCATCATCATCATCTCCGACGCCTTGTTTCCCCCTGGTAAACCCCCGCTAGAGGATGGCCATGACAGAAACGTCTCCAAGCTACTTTGTCAAGACATGCCCCCATTGCTCGTGCCACAATACCCCTTCCACTACGTGGAAGTTTTTCTTAAATATATTTTTCCACTTTCTTTTCCCATACCATAGGTGGTCCTCCACTACTAGCGGTTCCACTCACCTGACTCCCATATATCTTTCTTGGCATTCTGTCTTCATCCATTCTCTGAACATGACCATACCACCTCAAAGTACTTCTCTTTATCCACTCAATCACACCACAATCAATGCCCAAAGCCTGCTCTTCCATTCTAAAGGACTCGTACACTTCCCTATTACTTGGCCCATCTAGCCTATTCATGCCAGCTGCCATTCTGAAAAAGCTCATCTCCACAGCTCTCAGTTTGGAGAGGTCCTCATCACTTGCCGTCCATGTCTCGCTTCCATACGAGAGTGTTGGGAGCAGCACACTGTTTCTCAGCGACTTTTTGACTTCCTGGCTAACCATTCTTCCTTCGAGAATACTATCAAGTTCTCCAATCACCTTTCTCCCTTGCATTTTACTCTCTTTTATCTCACTCTCCATTTTACCATATTTGCATAGTACAGCTCCCAAATACTTGAAACTTTCAACCTCTTCCAGTACTTCATTTTTAATTTAATTTTCTTTAAACTCCTCCCAGACTGTTAAACCCTTTGGGTACCGGTGACGTTTTTTGTATTGTAGTCTAGCTATAATTAGACGATGTTGTGGAGCTTATGAAGGATCTGTGGTATTAGAAAGGGTTTATTAAGATAATTGAAAGTCTGCATGCTAATTTTATGGAGGCCCTTCATAAACTAAATAAAATCATCTTAATATCCAGTATGAAATGAAACCTACAGAACTGTACTGCACGGGTTACGTATCGTCACCAAATTTTGCTGGCAAATTCGGTTGGTCAATGCAACACTTGTCCAAATGTTGATTTTTTTTTATTCAAAGGTCAAGGTGAATGGTGAAGGTCACAGATTATGGTCACTATTTCTTTCTTATATATATTTTAAATTTGAATTACACCATATTTAAAATGCTACAAAATAGTGTTACGCTGACCTTATTATAGATAATTATTCCAATGCTTAAGATGCAATGTGATCATAAATGAAATTATATATATATATATATATATATATACCGGTATATATATATATATATATGTATATATATATATATATATATATATATATATATATATATATATATATATATTCTGACATACGGAGCCCTGTATGTTAATTTAAGAGTTAGAATTAGAGTTGAAGGAGCCAAACTACCCAAACGGTGAAGCAGACTAGCGAGCGAACGAGCGAGTGGGTAAACCAGCTCGCCCGCATACCTGCAAACAAGCCTTCACACCTGCGTGCGTCATAGGGGACCCTGCAGACTACCTCGATGACCGATGCTATGACGTATGATCGACGCCAGGAGCTGTGAGTGGACCAGGCACCTGTTATGCGACTCGAGGAGCTATGATTGGAGCAGGCACCACCCCCCGCCTCCTGATTCGTTCCTACACCATCATTGTTTGGTATATAAGACCCGAGTTGTGGGCATTCAAATCAGTCTCATTTGGAGTTGGGGAAGGTGAACTTGCAGCTGGAGGAAGACGGGGTGAAGTATTATAATGGGATTGTGACTGTCAGTCAGATTATATAAATGTGTGTTAAGTGTGTTCGGTGTAAACACTTACGTTATGTTGGTTAGTGAGATATGTGATTGGGAATTAACGTGAACGCTACTATTATGTGTTTAACTATTTGATTGCGAATTAACGTTAACGCTACTATTATGTACGTAACCATTTGATTGGGATTTAACGTTAACGCTATTATTATGTACTTAACTATTTTAGTTGACTAACTTGTGGACTAAAGCAACTCTTTAAGTAATTGGGTTATGATGAAAGTAATACTATTGTTTTATATTAATACTTACGAGTTCTTTAATTTTCTTTTAATTAAGCTTACATTGCTTAACGGTGCTTAGTACGGTGATGCTATTGTCTCATATTAGTAATATCGCCTTAGACTAACATGGCTGTGTTAATATTACTTATAGTGATTTCCTAAGCTGAAGAAAATTCTTTTAGCTTCAAAACATTATTTTTGCTTTTCATATTATTTGAGTGAGACCTGAATCGAATCTATGAAACGATCCTGTAACTTAAATTTACTCATAATCAAACCTCAATGTTACGTGGTTAAGAAATACATTTAACTAATTATTAAATATATATCTAACTTTTTATGTGACTTTGATATTACTCCTGATGATAATAATAATATAATACTGTTAACGTAAGACAAGAACCAAGAATAATTACATTAAATATAAAGAAAAGGACATCTAAGAAAACTATCTATTCATTTCAAAAAGGGTAAGAGACAGAAATATTCTTACTTTAATATTTATCTTTCAAGACTTTTTATAGAATTAATAGTCCTTCTTTAGCTATAACTTATTCGGTTCATAACCATAGCCTACTAAGCTTCGGTTAAATAATAATTCTTTATAAAAACTACATGACTTTAATTAGTTTCAGTATTTTTCATATTTAAAGAGTATCAGTCAATAAAGGATACTAAGTCCTAAGATCCAAAAAGGAAAGGAAGCAACAACAGGAAATTATTTTATTAGATTTTACTTTTGTTTTGCCTTCAGCTGACTGATACCTTAATATATATCTCTGTGCTATCTAGATTCATCAAGTTAACCACTTGAGGATCAAGATACGTAACAGAAGAGTGGCGACCTCGCCAGGATTCGTTTCATACAGTTTCACTCAGTTTCATTAAAGTTTCACTACTTAAAAATCAAATATTAACCCGGCAAGCGCGATAGGCCTCACGGAAGGCTTCTTATAGGGAACGCGATAGGCCTCACGGAAGCAGGACCATAAAAAAAGCCTTCCATAAAAAAAAGGGCCTATCAAAACAAAGGAATTTGTCTCTAGGTGAGATAATTCCCCTCCAGTACTCATCCATGTAAATCTCACCCACCCCCCTCCCCTCCTTCCCCACCTTATTCCCCCCTCCCTCCCCTCCTCAATTATCACCTATTTTTCCTCTTATTATCATCATTTATCGGTTATTTTTCTCTCCCGCGATAATGTAGCACAAGTGGGTTGCATAAAAGATCGTTATGCAACACCCAGACACCGGCACACACCGCCCCGCTCTCCTCAGTTGACTCCCAGACAGCGAGAGGGGAAGGCTGCCTGTCTCTCTCTCTCGCCTGAGATTATGACCGGGTGGCCAATATCTTCGTTTTTCACCACCCAAATGCTTTTCCCACTTATTTTAGCACTCTTGAAGGTTCATATATACATCATATATGTAAAATAAAAGCATACCGAAAACAAATAATGGTTTATATTGTAAATATAACGAATTCTGTCAGAATCCAGGGCTAGAAATGCACAAATAACTACCCTAGCACCTACATCTATATCGCGCTTGTCAGGTTAATCATGCCTCAACTAATTAATGACGAAGATGCTCGAGTTTTCATAGAATCAGAACCCACAGCCCTTGATATTGACTGTCTGTCAAAATCCGAACTGAAAGTGCTTGCCTCACATCTCCAATTAACTGTCTCAAACATGTCCAAAGTAGAAGTGGCTCAGACAATAAAAACCCACCTATTCCCTGTAGAAGGCGGGGAGGGTGACGGAGCAGTTGGTGGGATCTCGAGTAAACCTAGCCAACTTGATGAACAATTGCCACCTGGTTTGACTGGTGATCAAGTACTGGAACTAGCCAGACTAAAAATAGAACTAGCCAGAATAAATACCGAAGAAGCCAGCATAAAAGCCAGAGCAAATATCGAAGAAGCCAGAATAAAGACCGAACATTATCAATATCAATATCAAACGGCTCAACTAAATGTCAATACAAATGCTCCCGTAATTGCTCCCCTTCTGGGATTAACTATGACTAGTGTCATTCCACCTTTCACTGAGGATAATGTGCAGGATTTCTTTGTTTTGTTTGAGGAAGTTGCTGGAGGTATGAAGTGGACAAGAGATCAATGGCCTTTTATGTTACAAACTGTTTTGACAGGGCAGGCTCGAGCCACGTATTTGTCACAAGTAGCAGAAGTTAGGCTGGATTATGACAATCTCAAAGAAGCTATCTTAAAAACCTATCAATTGCAGCCTGAGGCTTACAGGCAATCTTTCCGTAAAAAACAGAAGAAAGTAGAAGAAACCCATAAGGTATTTGCCAGGACCATGACTAAAACTTTCAATCATTGGGTCAAGAGTAAGAAAGTCACAAACTACAACGATCTGAAGGAGTTGGTCCTGTTAGAAAATTTCCTATGGAAAATTGATTCTTCTGTATCCTATCATTTAAAGGGGAAAAAGGTAGATTGTCTTGCCGACGCCGCTGACATGGCTGACACATACGTGCTCAACAACAAATTTCGTGGAAAGAAGCCCTACGATAATTCTAGTTCTAATTTTAAGTATCCCAATCACAAATCTGACAGACCCAGTCACAAGCCTATAACGACTTCCCCAGCTAGCCAAAATAGAATTGTTCCCCCAAATAAAAATGCAACTCAGGGCAATGGTAACAGAGGTGGGCCCCAAACTAATAGTAATGCTCAAAGAGGGAACGTTCCCGTATCCCCTAAAGTATGTACTTTTTGTGGCAAGAGAGGCCACCTAGCTTATCAGTGCTGGGCCAAGGAGAGAACCGAGAGATCGGGGCAGACAGTTGCCGCCGTATCTCAAACTCCATATGTGCCTGTAATGCAGGACTCCCGACAGAAGGAGTACCTAGCACCAAAAGTTCTTTTAATGCAGGACTCCCGACAGAAGGAGTACCTAGCAGCTAACGTAAATCATCTAGACAGGGGTGTAGCAGCATGTGTGGTGCAACCCACTAGGGTTAAGCCAATAATAATTTCACCATCAGTGCAGGACAGTTACCGTCCCTTTATTTCATCTGGCAACGTGAGATTAAATGGTTGTATGCATGAGGTAAAAATTCTGAGAGACACAGGTTCTACTAGCACCCTCATGGTGAATCCTTACACTGAGTGCCCACCTGGCGAACCAGTTGTAATGAGAGGTGCTGGAGGCCAGTTTTATGCACACTTGGTAAAAGGCGAAATTGAATGCGAGTTACTACAGGGTGAGGCCACCATAGCTTTGTGTAGGTCCCAAGATATCCCTGTGCCTGGGGTAACACTCCTTTTGGGGAATGATGTAGCAGGTGAGAAGGTCCGACCAGACCCCATTTTGTCACTTTCCCCTGTTAACGAGCCACTAACCGGTGAGCTCGAAAAGGAGATGCCAACAGTTTTCCCTGTGTGTGCTGTCACACGTTCAATGTCTCAAGTAGCAGTTCCCTCCGACAGAAATGTACCGAATGTAAGAGTTGATGAAAGGGATGATGAGAGTGTGAATGACGCTCCAACTGTGCCTGATGATGTGACTGAGGTGGATTTATCTGACACCTTTATGGCTCATCTTGACCCTAACGATGACTATGAAACCCCTCCAAATTGTCCTAGTGGCCTGGTAGAGCTACAGAGAGATGATAGTGAATGCAAGGAGTTAGCTGCCAGGTCCGTGAGTGAAGAGGAATGTGAGAAGGAGGGTGGCGAATGTTTCTACCTCAAAGGAGGAGTATTGTGGCGAAGATGGAGACCACCACACAGAACAATCGATGACGGGGCTTGGGACATCCATCAAGTAGTAGTCCCCAAACCTTGTCGTAGAGATATCATGGAAATGGCACATTGTTTACCATTGGCAGGACACCTAGGTGTGAGAAAAACTCTAGACAGAATCAGAGCCCACTTTTACTGGCCAGGAATGCGTGCAGATGTAGTGGAGTTTTGTAGAGTGTGTCACACTTGCCAGATGACAGGAAAACCCAATCAGAAGGTGCCTGTACATCCTCTGGTGCCCTTGCCCGTTTTCGAGAATCCTTTTACTCGGGTGGTAGTGGACATTGTAGGCCCATTGCCTAAGACTTCCCAAGGTAACATTTATTTATTAACTATCATGGACTTGGCAACTCGCTACCCAGAGGCTATACCCTTAAGGACTACCTCTGCTCCAACTGTTATCAAGGAACTGCTCAAATTCTTCACCAGAATGGGTTTCCCCCATGAGGTGCAAAGTGATCAAGGAACTAATTTTACCTCTAACATTTTCCAGCAGTCCCTGAAGGAGTTGGGTATCGAGCATGTAAAGTCTAGCACCTACCACCCAGAGAGTCAAGGGGTTCTCGAACGATATCATCAGACATTAAAGGGAATGTTACGTAAGTATTGTACAGAGACCGGAGTTGAGTGGGATAAGGGGGTACCTTTTCTTTTATTTGCTACTCGTGAGGTTCCAACTGAATCCCTGGGTTTTTCCCCTAATGAGCTAGTTTTCGGTCACCAGGTAAGAGGTCCTTTGCAACTATTGCAGGATAGCCTAGTTGGCCAGGAGGGGAACCAAAACCTCCTCAAGTATGTTTCCGATTTCAAAACCCGGCTGAGATCCTCATGTGAGTTTGCCGCTCAAAACTTGACAGTGGCTAAAAGCTCCATGAAGAAATGGTATGACAGAAAAGCCCGTGAGAGGGAGTTTAAGCCCGGTGATGAGGTTTTGGTCCTGCTCCCCCTTTTTGGCCAACCTTTATCTGCCAAGTTCAGGGGCCCATATAAGATCATTCGGAGGGTGAGCATTACCGATTATCTAGTAACTACCCCAGACAGGAGAAAGCCCACGCAAGTATTCCATATAAATATGTTGTAGCCCTACCATAGGTCCCCTGATTCCTCTCCTCCAGATTCTCCCACTGTGGCAGTGAATGTCAGGACCTGTGAACAGCCTGGTGCGGACGAAGTCTTCAGTTCTCTTACTGACCCGCAACAGACTGTTCCAGAGCCTGAAGGTATCCATGCAGACTTTGACTTGTCATGTAGCCTATCCAACTTTCAGTATAATTCAGTGGCTTTGAGGGAATTACCATCTAAACTATGTCACCTTCTCTCTGATCAAGCGAACCAACTAATCTCTGTTTTATCTCAGTCTCCCAGTGTGTTCCGTGATACTCCAGGGCTCACTTCTTTGGCCGTGCACGACATCGACGTAGGGGATGCAACTCCCATTAAACTATCCCCCTACCGTGTCTCGCCACAACGCAGGAGTATACTGCAGGTCGAGCTTGACTTTATGTTATCTAATGAACTGATCACTAGGGCCTTAAGCCAGTGGAGTAGTCCAGTCATACTTGTGCCAAAGCCAGACGGGAGCCATAGGTTATGTATGGACTATAGGCAAGTCAATGCTGTCACAAAGAACGATACCTACCCACTGCCACGGATCGACGACTGCATTGACCAGATTGGTACAGCCACCTATATCAGCAAGATTGACTTGATGAAGGGATATTGGCAAGTAGCTCTCACCCCTAGAGCGAGGGAAATATCATGCTTTGTAGTCAACAATCAAGCCTTCTGCTGTAACGTAATGCCCTACGGCTTGAAAAACGCCCCAGCTACATTCCAGCGCCTCATGAATTTGGTGACTGAAGGGGTACCTGGGTGCGTTGTCTACATCGATGATATGCTTATCTTTTCACAGTCATGGGAGGAGCATCTTTACCAACTTAGATTGCTATTCTTAAATCTTGCTGATGCCAATCTGGTGGTTAATCTTAAGAAATGCACCTTTGTAAAGAGTACGGTCCAGTATCTAGGATATACGGTAGGTCAGGGGCGGGTTGCACCTCCTCAAGCAAAGGTAGAGTCTATTCTAGAATTCCCAACTCCTAGCACTAAGAAACATATCCAAAGGTACCTAGGCATGATTGGCTATTATAGGCGTTTCATTATAAATTTTTCAAAGTTGACAGCTCCCCTGACAGATCTTCTCCGTAAGGATGTGAAGTTTGTGTGGTCCTCCGAATGTGAAGAGGCCTTTATTGCTACCAAATATATATTATCTAATTATCCTATACTCCGAGCTCCTGATTTTAACAGATCTTTTTCCCTGGCAGTGGATGCGAGCAATACCGG
The DNA here is from genome assembly GCA_032716605.1 of Paralithodes platypus. NCBI lineage: Eukaryota > Metazoa > Arthropoda > Malacostraca > Decapoda > Lithodidae > Paralithodes > Paralithodes platypus. The sequence continues at coordinate 10,861,840 of CM064579.1, forward strand.
GGTTGGTGCAGTGTTGCTCCAGGAAGACGACTGTGAGGTATTGCAGCCTGTGTGCTATTTCAGTAAAAAATTAAATTCTGCCCAACGTAACTATTCAGTCATTGAGAAGGAGCTGTTAGCATTAATTTTATCCCTTCAATACTTTGCTGTCTATGTGCAATCTGCCTCTGGTGCCATCACTGTATATACTGACCATCACCCCTTAAAATTTTTGCATAGGTTCCAAAATAAAAACCAACGACTGACCAGGTGGAGTTTGTTGCTGCAGGAATACTCCCTGGATGTCAAACATATTAAGGGGGTCCAGAACGTGCTAGCCGATTGCCTATCACGTATCTGTTAAAGATTACATTTACCAGGTTGGCCTCATGCAGCAGTAAGTTTAATTTAATGAGAGGATTTTGGCAATTAGCTCTCCCTTGTAGCGAGGTAAATATCATGCTTTTGTAGTGCGCTTTCAAGCCTTCAGCTGTGAGATAATGCCTTGCAGTTCGAATAACGCTCCAGCTACGTTCCGGCTATGTTCTGATGTGGTACCTGGAGACGTTGCCTACTTTGGGTGATCTCCTTATTATATCCTCATTATAATCTTGCTGTTGCCAATCTGGTGGTGAATCTATTTATGTATTATGTTTAATATTATGTACTATACTCCTTAAATTCTTTTCTAGGAAGGAGGTCTGACATACGGAGCCCTGTATGTTAATTTAAGAGTTAGAATTAGAGTTGAAGGAGCCAAACTACCCAAATGGTGAAGCAGACTAGCGAGCGAACGAGCGAGTGGGTAAACCAGCTCGCCCGCATACCTGCAAACAAGCCTTCACACCTGCGTGCGTCATAGGGGACCCTGCAAACTACCTCGATGACCGATGCTATGACGTATGATCGACGCCAGGAGCTGTGAGTGGACCAGGCACCTGTTATGCGACTCGAGGAGCTATGATTGGAGAAGGCACCACCCCCCGCCTCCTGATTCGTTCCTACACCATCATTGTTTGGTATATAAGACCCGAGTTGTGGGCATTCAAATCAGTCTCATTTGGAGTTGGGGAAGGTGAACTTGCAGCCGGAGGAAGACGGGGTGAAGTATTATAATGGGATTGTGACTGTCAGTCAGATTATATAAATGTGTGTTAAGTGTGTTCGGTGTAAACACTTACGTTATGTTGGTTAGTGAGATATGTGATTGGGAATTAACGTGAACGCTACTATTATGTGTTTAACTATTTGATTGCGAATTAACGTTAACGCTACTATTATGTACGTAACCATTTGATTGGGATTTAACGTTAACGCTATTATTATGTACTTAACTATTTTAGTTGACTAACTTGTGGACTAAAGCAACTCTTTAAGTAATTGGGTTATGATGAAAGTAATACTATTGTTTTATATTAATACTTACGAGTTCTTTCATTTTCTTTTAATTAAGCTTACATTGCTTAACGGTGCTTAGTACGGTGATGCTATTGTCTCATATTAGTAATATCGCCTTAGACTAACATGGCTGTGTTAATATTACTTATAGTGATTTCCTAAGCTGAAGAAAATTCTTTTAGCTTCAAAATATTATTTTTGCTTTTCATATTATTTGAGTGAGACCTGAATCGAATCTATGAAACGATCCTGTAACTTAAATTTACTCATAATCAAACCTCAATGTTACGTGGTTAAGAAATACATTTAACTAATTATTAAATATATATCTAACTTTTTATGTGACTTTGATATTACTCCTGATGATAATAATAATAGAATACTGTTAACGTAAGACAAGAACCAAGAATAATTACATTAAATATAAAGAAAAGGACATCTAAGAAAACTATCTATTCATTTCAAAAAGGGTAAGAGACAGAAATATTCTTACTTTAATATATATCTTTCAAGACTTTTTATAGAATTAATAGTCCTTCTTTAGCTATAACTTATTCGGTTCATAACCATAGCCTACTAAGCTTCGGTTAAATAATAATTCTTTATAAAAACTACATGACTTTAATTAGTTTCAGTATTTTTCATATTTAAAGAGTATCAGTCAATAAAGGATACTAAGTCCTAAGATCCAAAAGGAAAGGAAGCAACAACAGGACATTATTTTATTATATTTTACTTTTGTTTTGCCTTCAGCTGACTGATACCTTAATATATATCTCTGTGCTATCTAGATTCATCAAGTTAACCACTTGAGGATCAAGATACGTAACAATATATATATATATATATATATATATATACCGTTATATATACTGTATATATATATATATATATATATATATATATACAGTATAATTATACTCCCAGGCGGACATGAACCACCAACAGTCAGGACGAGTGTCTATTTAATTAATACACTACACACAAGCATCCTCTATCACGATGTGGTATAGTGGATTAAAGTATGGGCACTTGTTCTGACTGTCGGTGGTTCAAGTCAGGCTGTGAGTATAAAAAACATTTAATATATATACAGTATATACACTGTATATAAACCGATTTTACCTAAGAGATCCAATACTACTTGCAGAATTCTAGGTCGCAGAGTTGCGTATGCATTGGGTTTTTTTTTTTTTTTTTTTGTAATGCGAAAACTGCACACCTACTATATGAATTTAATTATTTACAAGTTTAAATGTACAGTGAGAGACAATAGTCATGTTGCGGTTGTGACCGAAGAATAAATGAAACTCGTGAATCATTATGAAAGCCCTACCATAGTAATAACCTCGGTTGGCAGGCCTGGATCCCTTAAGCTTCGTTTGCCGTTGCTCTGATAAGGGTTCCTATGAATCCCGAGGCTTTGTTGGTTCATGGATATGAACTATAATCAGTAAGGCCGCAGGGAATAACATATTAATTTCGGCTTACACTTTCATATTTCCTTTTTTATCCCATTTACGTTTACGTTACGCTGTAAAATGACTTGTTCTGTGCTGAAGTTCGTAAATAATAATAATAATAATAATAATAATAATAATAATAATAATAATAATATGATAAAAGTAATAAACATAATTATCTAAGGGGCCACTATACTGAAATGCATACCTGAATACACAAAGCACATAATGGAGAATAGGATAATATTGGGAGTATGTATATAATTGGGGAGAGCGGTGATGGTTCAGCCACTTTTTACAAAAATATTTGTAGAAAAAGGAATATTGGAAGCATTCATTCATAAATCTCGTAATGAAGTTCATAACCCTGGTTCGTATGTGTGTTACACTTGAAGCTTCATCTTGGTTAGTTATTCAATAGCAAAATTACGGAACACCCCCCACATCATGTCCAAACCATCCTGACTAAGAGGGATGATTCGGACTTAAGGTAAGGATGGTTCGACCGTAGCATTTTATGTTAAATAATCACAATTTACACAACTCTGGGATACCTGTTAGTGTATGATTATTAACCATTACAAATATATTCACTGCTACAGAATAAATAAATATCCTTCACAAATAAGAAGAGGAAAAGTGATAGTGAAGCATATCATAATACTAGCCTAAACGTGGCTGTCCAATGCTGTTAATGGATTAGTCTTATCTCCGAAATTAACAAACATATGGACCAGATGGCAACTTAAGTCAGTGCTACCAACCGTTCGTTAGATAAACTGAAATATACCAGATGCTTAGCCTGTCGACGTAAGTTTTCACAAAATTTCACCAGACGACTATTGTCTCGCACTGTACATACTTACCATACCATACTATGTAAATATTTCGTAAATAATACGTAAATTTCGTAAATAATAGGACAGGGCTCTGTCCTATCTACTATTCTTTTTCTAATTTTTATAAATGATCTCCTCAACTGTACCTCAATTCCCATCCATTCATACGCAGACGACTCAAACTTACACTACTCCATTAGTTTTTCAGAAAGCCCCAGCCAGCAATCCCTCAACGACAAACGTAATGAAGCCATAGAACTCTTAAATTATGATCTAAATACTATCTCCAATTGGGGCAGAGAAAACCTTGTTACCTTAAATGCTTCCAAAACCCAATTTCTCCATCTATCTACCCGTAAGGAACTCCAAGCAGACTATCCCTTATTCTTCAACAATACAAAAATCAATCCTTCATCTTCTCTCAATATTCTTGGTGTCTCCTTTTCTTCTGCTCTCAGTTGGAAGGACCATATTACCAGTCTTGCTAAGGCAGCCTCCCAGAAGCTGGGTGTGCTCAACCGCCTTAGGGGGTTCTTTTCCCCTGCACAGCTTCTTGCTCTGTACAGGGGAATAGTGCGTCCTTGTATTGAGTATTGTTCACATGTGTGGGGAGGTTTCTCTCACACCGCTCTCCTAGACAAAGTTAAAAGGAAGGCCTTTCGTATCATTAACTCCCGTCCACTCACCAACTCTCTCTCTCCACCGCAATGTTGCGTCTCTCTCGCTATTCTATCTCTACTATAATAATCAGTGTTCCTCAGAGCTTTCCCAGTGTATACCACCTCCTTTACGTAGGGCACGTGGTACCCGTCTTGCAACTCAATCCCACCCCTACTCAGTGCAACTCTCCTACCCAAGAGTGAAACGTTACTCTCAAACTTTCTTCTACTCAACAGCTGAGCTCTGGAAGTCTCTCCCAGAATCAGTCTTTCCCTCTTCTTATGACTTAAATTGCTTCAAAGTCAGTGTTTCCAGGCATTTTGGCTTGAACGTCCCTTGAGTTTGGCCCTGTCACTCTTTCAACTATGGGGGAGGCACTCGCTTTGCCTTTTGCCTCCCTCAATCACATAGAAAAAAAATAATGCATAACCTATATTTGCAATAATCGTTTTGTATACGTTAACACTTTTTTCAGGATCCTAGAGCACATATATTGCTTTTGCTCCCTTGATTTCAAGCAAGCTTAAACAAATACTCCCAAGACGCCTTATTTGAGATAAATTTGTAAATCTTTAGGTAGCTAAATGTCACGGCCGAAGACAAGTAGCCTACTCCTAATCTACAGAATTGCTATCGCTCGACAGGAAAAACAACAACACAAAATGCAACACAAAGTAAAATAGTACATAAACACAAAAATATATATGAAAATAATAATAATGTGAGTAGCCAGCCCTTACTCCCACAAGGGGTAAGGAGGATCAGCAAGAAACACGATAAAGGAAAAATAAAGAGGTGACAGGAGAAGAACACATATATCAATTTGCCCACATAAAGCAAATAATAAAGCATAATGAAAATAATAATAATTAAAGGAGTAATTACGTCCGCCAATCAGGAGACGGGATTAGCTCAGGTAAAGAGGCAAGGTTTGTCCTTTACAACGTGCCACAAGAGAAACACTGCCACACCCTCGCTCTCAGCCAATCAGAAGCTTCCTGTGACGCAGCGATTTGAGCAAGCTGTACTTCTTTCCAAATTTTCGCCAGTAACTTCGCTCCCAGTTCTTTCACGCATATTCTATCCTGGTCGCAGATGTCCTACTACCATGGTGCAACCTACTCACTCACGTCAGCCACTAAAGGACATCTCCAACAAGGTTCCAGGGGAATATTTCGAGGATAGAATGGAGCAAGAGAAGAAGGAAAGACAAATTCAAAGCGAGCGGGTTAGCCAAACTCCTCCCAGGCGCACGGTCTGACCAATCACAGAGCGCCCAGCCGGGAGGGAGGGGTATATAAGGAGGTGGGTGGGGCACCAGGAGTCACTGACAGGGGGCGCGTGAGGGGAACACAACTAGCCACGCTTAGCATAGGCAACCCCGAGCCTCACTTTGGCACTCTTAGGGAAACAACTAAGTCTGTTCCAGAGCTCCAGCAACCTTGCACCACCACACCCAAGACATCCCAGAAGATTGTACCTCCACCCACCACGGCTCAGATACACCTCAAGTATCCTGATGCCTGCAGACACATCGCTGGCCTTCATCCCTTAAGCCAAGCGGTTCAAGATGTTCACAGAGTGGTAGATGGAACGGAGAGTATGGAGATGATATACTGGCCCACTCTGAAGTGGTGAAGCCAACCAGAAGATACAAACAAATATTTCATTAAAGGACTCTCATGGGCCCGACCAGACTTATTAAAGAAAGATAAATGCTAAGACTAAGGTGTGTTCCAGCTATAAAAGATGATATTGTGTTCTTATAGAACAACCAAAGAGATTTTGACTAGACAATTAATGCAATAAAAAGAGATGAAGTGTTGTGAGATATAGTTGTCTTTGTTAGTAAAGGTGACCAGCCTAATAGTCAGAAATAGTATAGGATCTTATAGGAGCTTAAGTAAGATAGCGAATCAAAACCTTAAGTGAGAGTTATTAGGGATGATAGTATAAATGGGGAAATAACTGATTATATACAGATAACCAGGGTTAACGGGATTTCCCTAAGAAACTTAGAGAGAGTAACTAAATAGCTTGGCGGGGTTTAGTAATTGTAGAAAAGGTTAGAACTAGCTAAAGGAATAGTTAGGAAAGAGCATCAGCCCATACCCATGAAATACTCTTTTTGTTATCGGAGCACGGAGCTGAACTCTCTACCTCACCTCAAAAGTCGCTCTCTTTCTCTTCCCGAGCAGTTTCCTCTGGTTATACTCGATCCACTACTTCGGTGCCAGCCCTGTACTCCCGTAAGCCACTGAAAGATGTTTATAACCAGCTTCCAGGAACTTATTTTGAGGAGAAGAGATTGGAGGTGGAGGAGGCAAGAATTCAAAGCGAGCGGGCTGCCACGCGTGCCGCTCAGCCAATCACAGCGCGGGAGAGCGGGAGGCGGGACTATAAAGTCTGGCGCGGAAAGGTTACCGGGGTCACTCACCCCTCGGAACTCACTGGGTTAGCTTCTTGCAACCCGCTTGCTCTCTCTCGCTCAGGCACAAAGGGAAACCAGGAGCCAACCATTCCAGCTACCCTGCCCTTATCTACAGCAACACTACAGACCACCCCTGATCTCTCCTCACATTCGCCCACTCGGAGGATACACCTTCAGTGTCCTGCCGCCTGTCGTCACATTGCTAGTCTACACACACACAGTCAAGCAATTCAAGAGCGACGACAGAAAGTGGAGTAGTGAGGACTTCCAGAGGAGCTATTGGCCAGCTCTGAGGTGGTAAAACACAGTTCCAGTACTCACACCTGATTCCAGCACCCATAAATATATTTGTTTAAGGACCCATATTGGGCCCGCATAAGATTAAAAAAGTAAGAGGAAATGTTTGACTAACCTGGTGGTTCCAATAAAAATTGATGTGTACTTCTAGGACAAAACTAAAGGAAAAAGAATTTAGACTAATATGTATTTATAAAATGATGATGTGTATTAATTAGTTATTTTTGTTAGCCAAGGCGTAATGCCAAGAGTTGTTATTAGATAGGATCTGATAGGAAAGATTTAAGTATAAAGTAAAGAGGGGAGGAAAAGATACATTCTTCTAGACTGAGGGGCAACCAATAAGCTCAAGGGGAAACAGTTTTGCTTAGTTGCCGGATAGATCAGCTATAGCTAGGAAAGGACACTAGTCCACCTAAAATCATGAACTAATTTGTTAATAAGGAAACTATATAGAAGGACACTAGTCCATACGACTCACAGGTTTCTTATCTTTAGAAATGAAGTTATATCCATATAAATAGGAAGGGACATTGGGGCAGTCTTGGAAAAGTGTAAAGGATATCACGTATAACAAAGAATTCCTCGGAAGTTATGTAAAGGAATATAATCGTGAATCTGTTCCGTGTAAGCGTTTTGGAGGCACGGCTTATCTTTTGTTTGAACGGTTATTGATTAAGGTATATTGTAAACATAGCGTGTTTGTAATTGGATTACGTGAGAGTATAATTCGAGGGTGTTATTGAGGTAAATATTGTAAACCAATGTAATTGGAGTAACTGGGTGACAGAACCCAATATTATATTTGAGAGGGAACTTGTGATTCCGGCCGGTAAATTTGTGAGACTTTATATAAGTGTTAAGGTACTTGTGTAGTAACGACGTTTGTGTCGGATGAGTTAACAGATTATATGTATTGAAGCCTTGGTCTCCGGAATAGACACAAAAGGCCCAGTGGACGTGGTTAATTCCTAAGAATAGAGGAAGAATATCACTTTTGTTTAGATTAGGTAAATAGGGATTGATTCATTAGGCCCTGGTCTCAACAGTAGACACAGCAGGGCTCAGTTTAAATTATTTAGGATTAGTAACTAGTAACGTGTTTGTTGGATCGAAGTCAACTTGAGTCAATACCTGAATAGCGGGAATTCAGCGAGGGAGTAACGGGAGCTTTAGGGGTCCAAAGTACAACCTATCATGAATCGACGTAATATTCAATCTGTGTCTTGAACTCATCTCTATCTATCTATCTATCTATATGCTCAGGCCCAATCCCCATTTTGGGGGTAGCCGACTCAAGACAAAGCAAGAACAGGGAGAACACAAAAAAAACATATAACAACAAATAAACACAGATAAAAAACACAAACTCACACACACATCCAGGTCACCCAGGAGAAGACCCAGAGACCAGGGTCACCAAGGTCGCTCCAGCACTCCCCCGGCCCCCGACCACCCGGAGAGGTTCCAATCTCAGCAGGCAGACATGCAGCGGAGCCAAAGCCACAAGCCCTCCCACCACACTTCCAGGCGCACCCTTCATATTAATCGTCTCCCCGGGCCAGGCGCCTGATGGACTATTATCTAGTCCAACTTGCGCCCGACCGCTTACTCCATATGACCACGTGTTCACTCAACTATTCACAAGCATTCTCCATTCACTCCTGTCCACCACCACTTCCCCTGTCTGATCTATAGTCATTCCTCTATCATCCAAAGCCTTTCCTACACAGTCTCTCCATCTCAATGGGGGTCTTCCTGCCCTTCTATTTCTCCTTGTACCTGACTCACATATTCTCTTTGTAAGCCTTTCATCTCCCATTCGTTCAACATGACCATACCAGCTCAGTACCCTTCTGTCCACTCTGGCTGACAAATGTTCCTGCTGCCCCAGTCTCCTAGGTATCTCTTCATTCCTCAATCTGTCTCTACGAGTAACTCCACACATACTCCTCAAGCACCTCATCTCCATCACATCCAGCCCTCTTTTCTCCTTTTTCTTCAGAGCCCATGTCTCAGCCCCATACATAACTGTTGGTACAACAATTCCTTGATACAGTGCACTTTTTACTTATCTCAGCCCGAACAAAGGACCCGTAATTAGAGGTAGTTAGGAAGTTTGTTAAATAAGGTATACGAACTTCTAAATTACTGTCGATTTATCCCCCACAATAGTAGTATCGTATTAGAAACTAAAATAAATACTACATTTTGGTGGCAAGTGGTGGGATTCGACAAATCATAATTATAGATTGAGTATAATTATCTAACAGAATGACGGGCGTGTTGCCATTCAGATTATGGGAAGAGGGGAAGGAAGAAATCGAGCTCTGGATCGAGCAGTTAGAATGTCAGTTCACGCTACTTGACGTAGGAGAAAATGGAAAGAATATCGCCTATGGAAAGGCACACTTAGGCAAGGCCCTGAATGATGTAAGAGTACGTCTGGAGGGACTAGTGTCATGGGCCGAAGTCAGGAGTGCACTAATTGAAGAATTTGGCCGACAAACTTCCACCAGAAAAGCCAGAGACAAACTTAAGAATCTGAAACTCGATGGCCAAAATGTGAGAGCCCTGAGGAGGGAAATCGCTAAGAATGTTAAACTGGCGTATCCCCATATGGACCAAGAGAGCCAGGAAACTGAGATTAGGGAGATTATGATCCAAGCCTGCCCGGTGGAGGTTAGAAAGCATTGCATCATTCTTGAGGTCAATACTACTAAGGAACTTATGGAGGTCATTAAAAAGATTATGGAGGCTCGAGAAGTAAAAGAGGAAAAACAAAATGGGGAGGAGTAGAAACCAACAAAAGGGTACCCGACAGCCCTGATCCGATGCTTCACTTGTAGACAGACCGGACACCTAGCTAGGAACTGTACGAACCGTCCACAAGTCCCAACTCCTAGATTTGACGAACCCAGACCCGCACTTCCAAACGATCGACCTCTACCCAGGGGAACCGATCCAAACCGGGAAGGATTGCTTCCGGTAGAATATCGGGAGACAGAAAACAAGCCTAAAGTCATGATGCCGGAAGAGAAAGAATATTTTCTGTGAAACCTCACATAGAAGGGCGGTATAGTGAGGTCAATATCTTAGAGAGACAAACGCCTTGTGAAACTATAGTCATAAATGGGAAAGCCGCTAACATGTTAATTGATACAGGGGCAAACCGAGGTTGTCTTCTAGAGAATTTCATAAAAAACTAAATCAGCAAGAAATGGCCCCATTAAATCAAACCAGTATTCAGTTGTCAGGAGCCGGGGGTCAACCACTGACGATCCTAGGGAGAACTAATACGGCGGTAGTACAATGGAAAGGAATTACATTTACCACCGATTTCTGTGTTTTATCAGGAAAATCAAATAGTGGAGTCGATGGATATCAGGGGGTAGATCTTATGAGTCAGTTGGGAGTAACTATCCAGTGTGGGCCGAAAGAAACAACGACCACTCTCCGACCTCAAATATTAGCTAACACAGGAAAACTGTCAATCCCTCCTAGATCTTGGAAACTGATAGAGATTCCTTCAACCCCGGCATGACTGCCGGGATTTTTAACCTGATGCACAGAATGAGGTGAGAATATCTCCCACCTTTATTACTGCCGACCAGAGGAAACTAGTTCTATCTAAGTTTGGTGATGACACGATTAACCCGCTGAGCCCCAGCCAGTTATAATATTTTGTTCACCCCAGTCCCAAGCGATTTTGATTTTTTTGTTTTTATTTTCTAACTAAGAATAAAAAGAAAATAAGAAAAAAACAAAATGTGTTGCTTACCGATGATTTTTAGGGGTCCTAAGGGTGGGGGGGGGGGGTCCTGAGATGACAGCTGCAGTTTGGCCGGGTTCATATATCCCGCCCGCGCGGGCAGGCTGGGGAGCCCGGCAGCCAGATGTACGATGAGTCGAGTTTTCGGGTGTTTGGTCATTTGCATACCACCCGAGTATCTTGTGTGCCTTTATAGTTCATATTATACCACATATGTATCAATAATGTCATAATAAGTAAAGTTCAAGTGTAATAAGTGCACATATGCAAGTGATATAAGTGTTCACTCGTGGCAACGACTCCCGCCCTGCATACAGACAGACGGACACCAGGTGACACTTCTCACCCCCGCGCTCTGTTCCCTCTGTCAAACTTTATATATACATTAGGCCAGCACTTCACTTTAGTTGTCTGACACTGCCACACTGTCACTTTATATATATAGAATAGTTTACCGTATAGTTTACTGATATTATATCATTTGTAGGCACTTTTTAGTTAGAAATATTGGCTTTCACATTGTATTTTTGTTAGTTTGCACAAGTAAAATGTATCTCACTGTTATTATGGAGTTATAGTTTATCACTTTATACAGTTATTATTTACATTTGGTATTTACACTTGGTTTAGCGTCTTTTTTCGCAGTCTTTTTTATACACTTAGAAGTGTTCAAGGGTGTGGTACTCGATGAAGCAGTCCGGGTGACACAGTGCAACATTACATTGCCTGCAGAAATTGCTGGTGTCAACACGCATAGGGCTCCTTCGTGTCGTGTTGCGACACACATGACACCGCCTGCGGGGTCTCGCCTGGGCTTGAGTGGCTGGCACATACGTGGGGAAATGTCGTTCAGTGAGTCTGGCAATCCCTTCTGCTGCTGGCTGACGATGTGCTGGTGGTTGCGGGTTGCGGGGTTGAGTCATGTATGTATGCAACATCTCTCTGCTCAACTCGATGCAGAAGTCCTCCATCGTCTCTCGCTTGCCAGTAATTACATGGTGGAGAATGTGGCAGTTGTACAAGGTGATGTCTAGGAGATGGAAGAATTTTTTTTTGTACCACCTCATAGTCTTCCTCGAACATTCACACGAAGCGATGACAGCATCGGACTTGTCAATCAGCCGCATGTTGATATTATAATCACATATTGCCTCAGGCTTCCGGATGATTTCCCTTGTTGCTCGGTCACGTCGTCAGCTGTTTTGGAAGATTGGTTGGTGGACTGTTGTGAGGACGTTGACGTCCTGGTTATCCATAACAGGAGGACATTATTGGCCTGCAGCTAGATGATGGAGCCCTATTCCCGCCTGGGTGGTAGATTGGGCATGAATATTCTGTTCCTCCTGACGGTGCCACACACGCCTGATGTGCGGCTATACAAGAACTTGGCAAGGGAGGGGCTGGTGTACCAGTTGTCCAGGTACAGTATGTGGCCCCTGTCCAAGTAGGGCTCCATCAAGGTGATGACAACGGCCCCTGATATACCATATGTCCTCGATGGCACCAATTCTGTCTTCTTCCCCATATACAGAATGATGTCCTGGATGTAGCCGTTCAAACAGTCACACATGACAATGGTCTTCAAGCCATACCTATGACGTTTGCTGAGGATGTACTGTCGGATGCTGATGTTTCCCCGCCACAGTAACAAACTCTCGTCAATTATGAGTTTGAAGGCCGCAGCAAACTTTGTCTTGAGGTACTCAAAAATTGGTCTTATCCTCTCCATGGGGTCCTTGGTGTTTCTGTGGAGGTCCTGGTTTCTGGTATGGCTTGCCAGGCTGTCAATGAAGTGCAGGATCCCCATGATTGCAGAGAATCTGTTCCGGCTCATGATCTTGGCAAAGATAGGGGTGCGGATGAGGGGATCCCATGACCAGTATTTCTTGATTGACGATTTCGTCGTCACCCCCATCAGGATCACGATCGCCAAGAAGGAGTAGAGCTCTGGGATTTGGAGTGTTTCCCATGACAGCCTGGCCGAGTACCTGGATTGTTCCTTACTAGCCATAAAGTACCAATTATACCAGTTAGTCTGGTCCACAATTAGGCTCATCAGGTTGGCAGTAAAAAACTGCAGAAAGATGTCAAGTCTTAGGGTGTCAGGTCCTTGGTGAGGGAACGTAGGGCCGGCAATCCCTGCGCCCACAAATTGCCAGTCGGTGGGCTGATACCGTGCCCCATCCTGCCAATCCCAAACATCAGGTACTCCTCCGGCACTTTCGTCGTAGTCGGCATCAGGGTCGTCGGGATCCGGGTCACCAGGGTGGCAAGGGGGCGCAACCGTGTCTCTTGCCACTGCCCTACCCCTTGCCCTTGCCCTTGGCCTGCCTCCTGACGGCCGCCTGGACCCTCCTGGCCCTCTCGAACCGCCTGTGGCGGGGGCTCTAACGAGGGTCACCTTACCCACCCGTCTTGGACGCCCACTTACAACCCCACGCCCGGGAGCTGACACTTCTGCGTGAGAGTCGAATGGAGGTGGTGATGGTGTTGGTGTGTGGTAGGACACTGGTCTAGGAGTCCGGTGGGGGTGTAGGGTAGTGAACCCGGTGATGGTGGGGGTAGTCTGGTGATGTTGCTGGTGGTGGTGTGAGAATGCGAGGCTCTCCCCTGGCCGCTGCAGCTGCGTCTTCCCGGGCTGCCATAACTGGGAAGAGACGCCTCGCAACCATCCGACGTCTTTCCACTTCCCTTGGTGGGGTGTCGGGAACCTCCTCTTCCTCTTCCTCTTCACTTGATGGTGGTGCGGCATCTCTCCTGCGAAGCCCATAAAAATATTTGGGCTTTGCAGCTTTGAGAGGTGAGGGCTTCTGTGGTGGTGGTGATGGGAGGCGGCGAGGAGGGAGAGCGTGAACGTGGCCTCTCACACTCACGGCCGTAGGGGCAGGCTGGCTGTGGTGTAGGGGAATGTCCAGGAAGGCCATAGGGTCGTCTACTTTTTCCTGTAGCTCGACCTGTTCCCCACTTGCTGGGGAGTCCTCTATATCCCTTGCCCTGGGAGACATGTTCAAAACTGAGAGGCAGTTCTCGTATAGGGATGTAATGTGCCTCCTGATTCATAGCATCATATTCCTCCCTACTCGGGAAATATTCCTCTTCGGAATCATCGAGGCATGAGGATTCGGTGTCAGAGTCTTCCTCGTCACTTTGTAATAGGATTTCGTGGGCTTCATCAAGGGTAAAGCCCTTAGCACGGGGTGGGTTACGGCAAGGAGGTTGTTGGGACATGGTGATCACTCGCGGAAGACAACGGGTATACTGAATGTCCTTTGTCACGCACTAGGTCAAGCCCAGAGCATCCTTTGGTCTTATCATATCTACCAGCCAACGAACTTTTCACTACAAATTTCAAGGCAATATGACATAGGACAAGACATAATAAGGTCTAAAGTCGCGTGACTAAGGAATGTCACACCTACAGAAATATAGATTAGTCTACCATATACACAACTCATCCAGGCACTTCCTACCATATGCACGTAGTAAATAAGGTCCAAAGTCGTTTTGACAGCTGCTCCAAAATAAAAAACATCCTAAGGAATATCCTATACTATTTTTAGACCAAACCACAACATACAACCTGAGTAAATAAGGTTCAAAGTCGCGAGCCAATATGCGCATATAGGATTTTCTCACACAGCCTGTAGCCTCTAGGCAATACTAGGCATGGTCAGGTAGACCCATACAAAGGTCTCATACACCATCCAACTGTGTCTGACACAAATCTCAAGCCAAACCCGACCATACGACCCGAGTAACTAAGGTTCAAAGTCGGAGCGAAAAGGTAGATAATTACACGCCCCTAATCCATCCCACCATCCAGCTGCTCACCTTACCTACCCGTTTTCCCGCCAACCACTGGTTTCCCATATTGTATCGAATACCCTGTATCATTTTTAGGCCAATAATTACCATACCACCTGAGTAAATCATGTCCAAAGTTGTGTGGCAATGTGCGGGTATATGTAAATCCGTTTATTATCCATCACCAACTCAGACTATGTTCATGTACACCGATAATACGTATAGACATATATACATGTATATACATACGTATATACTTCCCACAGCTCTGACACAATTTTCAAGCAAAACCAACCAATACGACCCGAGTAAATAAGGTCCAAAGTTGCGGTCAAAAAAGGTGGTTCAGTACATGCCTCTCATCCACCCTGGTTCAGCCGCATGACCCGCAACCCGTTTCGGCCGCCAGTCCCGCCTTCCCATTACCCTAGAGTGTACGCAGTACCATTATTAGGCATTTCCTTACGATACCTGCCGCGTAACTGATTTTAATATGCCGGACGCACGTGATGTGTCGCTGGGAGCTGGTGGTCGAAATGTGCCGTCGCATCACGTGCGTCGCTGGAATCCAGCGGGTTAATTTAAAAAAAGAAAAACTGTTAGGACAAGTCACACCCGCTCAACCAACCACTATTGGAACTGCTGGACCCGTGAACTTACCTGAAATTACGAAATAATTAACGTCAAATCAAGCCAATACCTTACATGAATTGCTCTGGACGTACCGAGATGTGTTTGCTGAAAACGAAGGGAACCACGGATCGGCTCGAACCCGACACACCCATGAGATACACACTCAAGGGCCTCCTATTAGGCAACCCTATAGACGACAAAATCCTATTATGAGTCAAAAAGAAAATGAACAAGTTGAGGACATGATTAAGCAGGGGATAGTAGTGGAATCCTACAGTCCGTGGTCATCTCCAGTAGTCCTAGTAAAAAAAAAAGATGGGTCTACTCGGTTCTGTGTAGATTATCGAAAATTAAATGATGTCACCATCAAAGACGCGCAGCCCCTACCTTGTGTTGATGATTCGTTAGAATCACTCAATGGGTCAACCTGGTTCTCTACCCTAGATCTATAGAGTGGATACTGGCAAGTACCAGTTAGGTCAGAGGATCAAGAGAAAACCGCATTTGCCACGAGCGAAGGCAAACTCTACCAGTTTACTGTCTTGCCGTTTGGAGTTTGCAATGGCCCCGCCAGTTTCACTAGAGTCATGGGCGAAGTATTGAGGGGATTAACCTAGAAAACTTGTTTGGCTTACTTGGATGATATTATAATATTTTCCGCTAATTGGAAGGAACATATTCACCGACTCCAAGAAGTGTTAGAAATAATCAGGGGGGCAGGACTTAAACTGAAGCCTTCAAAATGCCAATTAGGGGCCCGTGAGGTGGCATATCTAGGGCACGTGGTTTCTAGTAAAGGTATCCAACCGGACCCACATAAAGTGAGATCTATTGCCGAAATCTCACCTCCATCCTCTGTCAAAGAGATTCGGGCGTTTCTGGGAATGGCATTCTACTATCGAAGGTTAATACCCAACTTCTCAAAGATTGCTCGTCCCATGACTCAGAGACTGGAAAAAGGGAGGAGATTCGACTGGGATCAGAGTTGCCAGGTAGCTTTTGATCTCTTGAAACAAATTAACTTCTAACCCCATAGTTTGTCATCTGGATTTCGCCAAGCCGTTTCAGCTATATACCGATGCTTCCGATGAAGGGCTCGGAGCCGTATTGGCCCAGAAAGTAGACGGAAAGGAAAGCATAGTGGCCTGTGCTAGCCAGACACTGAATAAGGGCGAAAAGTATTACAGCGTTACTGAAAAGGAATGTTTGGCTCTAGTGTGGGCTGTACAATATTTCCGTCCCTATCTAGCCGGGGTCACTTTGAAGTTATTACGGACCACCATAGCTTGCAATGGCTCAGGAAAATGAAAGCGGAAGACGGACTATTTGTCAGGTGGTAGGGGATTTTGGAAGAATACTCTTTTGAAGTTAGACATAGACCAGGTAAATTACACACTAATGCCGATGGCTTGTCTCGACTACCGGTAGCACCCGTCCAACCCACTGAACCTCACAGGGAAAAACATGACCCTAGATATGGTAACAAAGTAAAGTTTTCGAAGGGAGCCTGGAGGGATTCTAAAGATCAGGTCGTACTTGATTATTCGGAGGCGAAACACATGATTCAAATTCTCCACGGACAAGAAGGAAGGGGGGCTCATTTGGGACAGTCTCGGGTTCTAAAACAATTTAATGAAAGGTACTGGACCAAGAGGGCCGACCAGATTGTTAAAGAAGTTGTTCAAAATTGTTTGGGATGTCAGAGGGGCAAAGATGGAAGGGGACCTAGACAGTCGCCCGGACATATCACAGCTGGTACATCCTGGGCCAAATTATCAGTGGACATTATGGGCCCTCTGCCCAGACAAACAAATAAAAGGTACATCTTGACCTGTGTCGATATCTTTTCCAAATACACGGTTGTTTGTGCTATTCCGGACAAGAAAGCCGAAACGGTGGCTAAGCTTATCTTGGAAAATGTCATTTTTGTATATGGCACCCCTGGAGGTATTCTGAGTGACAGGGGATGAGACAATAATAACGAGATCTGGCAACACTTGGGAGAAACCTTGGACTACAAGATACAGCACACCTCCCCGTATTACCCTCAGAGAACTTCTGTATGTGAAAGGAACCATAGGGTGTTAGCCAATTGCATCCAGGCTAGTCTGAGCTCACAAGGGGAGAAAATCGCCCGAGGTTGGCCGGAACTTCTGCCAGAAATTGTCTGGGGGATAAATACCACGGTTTGTAGAACTACTGGGTATTCTCCCTATGAGATTATCTTTGGCAGCACGCCGAAGTTGCCTCAAGAACGATTATTGCCCTACTCCAGTTCTTCCGTGCAATATTCCCAACCTGGAAAATATTGGAAGGAACAAGGGGAGCGACGACAGCAAGTTCCTGATCATATTGCCGAGCAACAGCCTAAGAAAGTTTCTCTAAATAATCCTTATTACCGGGGGGAATATATTTTGGTGAAGAGACATGATCCCACCCGAGCTGGTAAACTGGAGAAGAAACCCTTCAGGGTTGTAGAGATAAATGGGCCCTATCAAGTGTTGTACTTGCATCATGAAGATATTGTGTCAGTTACCCATATTCGTCATA